>BPLR01019536.1:0-93059 GCA_021605095.1 Caerostris extrusa | reverse complement strand
TTACGTATTGCTGCACATGCATTGTGGACACCGCAACAGTGCCTGCGTGTGATGTTTTCCGACGAGTCCAGGTTTAGTTTTTGCAGTCTGATTCTCGCCGACTTTCATATGGAGAGCGCCAGGTACCCATTGTTACCACCCAAGACAACACCATTGGAACGATCAGAGCGTTACGGTGGTGCGTGGATGGCTCAGCTTTGGGTGGAGGAAACAGTCTCTGGTTCTGCAGAACCGACCTGCATAGCCCAGAGATGTACGATGAGCCGTGTCACACCCACCGGGATACCGCTTGGAACAATATGCAGCCGCTTAGCGCCAGCAGGTGAAGGAATCCTGTTTATGATTGAATGGCACCGCCTTCGCTGGTGCAAAACATGTAGACGAATGCCTTCACCGACTGCGCTGGACAGCCAATAAATACCAGACTTGAATCCACACGCGTGTGGGGAAGGCCGACACCCACTGTAAGCCCTCGGTGTCAAATCACCCTGCCTCCCACCCAGCAAGCCGAGCTGATGAAAGTGGTGTGGGCACACAAGATCAGATTGAGAGCTTGAGCCCCGGCATGCCTAGCAGCTGGGAGTCGTCCGGAAGACACCATATTGGCTCACCAGCATAACATGCTAAGATTGTGTTTTGTAAATGATTCTTTTGAAGTCTTAGCTCCAGGGAAACGCACCTTTAGCCACTCATGCATATTTTTTGCCTCACTTGGTCAAATACCTGTAGCTGTCAGCCCTGTTTTACTTTGTTCTGCTCACACATGACACAAATACAAGTCTTTTATCCAACTAAAATACAAATAACGCCTTATATATTACAAAAATACAGTCAATAGCCAGTTAATAACACTTTGCACATTTTTAATAAAAGTATATCACCAAATATTAAACGATTAAAATTACATGAGTTGCAATAGATTAAATGTCATTTCTAAGATAGACACGCTTCTTGACTAATTAATTTGATAATTGTCTTCTAGTTCAAGATACTTCAAGATTTGAGGGTTGTGCTTTTATTCTGCCATTGGGCATTTTCTTTAAAAACAATATAAATTGGTCTTATCGAACAGCATTTGAAAGGCTTCTTAAACACAGGGTATTTCGAAAAACTTGAAAACTTTTAAGTTTTACACTTTATTGCATTTGAAAATAGCAAAGCACTTTACAGACGAAATTTATTTCTTTGCCAGGTCAAACAACACATTTGCCGTTTTCAATATTAAGTATGTGATTTGAAGCGTGACTATAGAAGCAAAAGAATATGGCAGTAGAAGTGACATAAAAAGCAAAAACTCACTCCACACATAACCAAATTAGTCTCTTTTTGTGTGTCAGCAAACCTTTTGAGTTACAAAATTTGTCAAAATTTAGAACCTTTTAGCTTTTAACTTTTTTTTCAGATCCTTTCTTCAATATTTTTTTCACAATTATCATTATGCACGCGATGGGCTCAAGACGCAGTCTAAAAAACATGGTATATAAGCAAAAGACTCCAGTCATCATTGCAATAGATTTTTTGTGTGAAAATGGTTGCTTTCTCTTCTTGTTAGCCCTGTGCATTTTCGCCATAAAAGTCAACCAGTCATTGGCGAATTTGCTCGTTATACGGGACAGTAAGATTACCTCTGCCCAAATACACAACAGCTTTGATGCCTGTGTTCCTGTCTGTCAGTTCTCAATTACAGAAAATGTACTGGGTGCTGGGTGGGCCCAATTGGATAAGCTTCTCAGTTACAAGGTTATGATTTAAAATCCATTTTCGAATAGAAAATAAACTTGTTGTTGGCAAACATCTGCGCCCCTGCAGAGTTATTGGGGCCTGCCCTCTTCTTTTTTCTAGAGAGTGCCAACGTTTTGATTGATGGCTTGTATCAAGCAATATGTGGAATAAAATGAAACAGTATTGTAGTCAAAAGAAGGGTCAGTATCAACTGGACCTTGGTCAGCCATGGCACACGCCACAAATAACCCACTGTAGTCAAGCGGTACCAGCCCGGTGCAGGTGAACAGTAAGGTAAGGTCAGATTTGTACTGCTGACATGCCTACCCTTATCAGTTATTCTCTCTACAGCCAAAGCGTCAGAGCTGGCTGGGATTGAATTGAAAATGGTCCGCAGAGTTGCAGGGAAAGCGAGTTTCAACCGAATGAACGAGATGCGCATTTTGGGCTGAGCCGATTATGGTGCAGGGCGGCTCGATATGAAAACGGCTCACAGCGTGCCTGGCCTTGCGGTCACAGGCCAGCGTCTTCATGGCATGCATCTTATGGGCCTGAATGTCGCATTCAGTCATATGCAAAAATCAATGTGTAACTTGCAGCAGCCAAAGCAAGAAGCTTTCTGATTCAAGCCTGATGGTTATTTCATACTCACGATAATGAAGTATCTGGCCTATTTCTTACGTTGTACCCATTAAATTTCCACGTCACATGAAAGACACCCCAAAGCTGCAGCTCGAGCAAAGAAAGGTGAGAGAGAATGTGAAAATTCACATATGTGTGAATATACTACGATAGTGTCAAATGCCGATTTTTTTCAGACAGTTATGGATTCAAATGTCCATAACTGCCTTAGAAATCCTCAATGGTTTAAAGGTCACAGATGATCTGTTGAATCAGAAGATGATTCATTTGCTGAAAGACTATCATTGAGTACTTCTCATAGGACAAAAAGTAAGAAATGACATCCTTATACAATGCAGGCTGGTGTCACCACAGGTGCCTCCAGTATCAGCTTATTTAATAAACTTCAAAATATACAAATTTTCTTTTCTGTAATACTCACTTAGATTATATACATCTTCTATTTCAGTGTTTGTTTCAGCCAGTTAGAATTGACTCCTTTCGTTATCTGATCAACAGTTCCAGTTAACGCCATCAACAAGAATCGTTCCCAACGTGGTCTTGAGCCAGCGAAGACAAACCAGTCTTCTTCTTCGTGTGCCATGCTTTCTTCTTTCGCCAATATCTGCTGTAATGGAACGATCTGGCTACTAGTAAAGTGTCAAAATTAAATCCATTTTGTATTTCCAATTTCGAGCTGCCCATTTAGGATTGGCTTTTTAGTTGTTTTTTTTTTTTGGTATCTCTTAACTATCATCTTAGTGAGTATTACTTTTATAGTTGAAATTAAAAAATTATACCATTAAAAGAGTAAATAAAATTAATAACAAAAGAGTAAATAACATTGATAAAAAGAGTAAATAAAAATTAATAACAAAAAAAGAGTGGCATGATAAAATGGTAACACAGCTTATGCGTGCTGGGGTGCTTATCTCCAAGATCGAGTAACGTGCTGAACTAAATACTTCTTATCTTCACTTACATAGTCTTTCATTTGATAATAACTAAACATATTTTTTAATGCAAGGGAGCATAAGACTGTCATTATTGCAATGTCCATAGAACACACAGTAGTGCTGAATTCTGTGTCATGGCGCCATCTGACTCACATCATCTGAAGAAGAATGCGAAGCCGTTGGGAAATCACAGATGGCGGGCGGTCGACGAGCAAGAAAGTGGGTATAGCAGTGAATGGTGGCAGTTATACCATGCTTCAGCGGTAATAATCGCATAGTTAATAAAAGCGAGTTACTTGACGATTTTTACGGTGGTAGAATTAGCTGACGTACTACTGGAAAAGTATCCGAGAAATCCCAATCGTCTCAGAGTGTCCTCCCGCTTAAGCAAATGATTCAAAGACAGTAGTAATGAGTAGATAATGCCGAATGAGATCAGTTTGCTAAAGGACAAAGAAACAAATTTGAACATAGTGAATTGGCAATCATCTTCAGTCAGTCTCAACTGGTCGGTACGAGCCAGCAGACCGTGTGAAGGTTATGTGCCGTGAATTGTCAGAGCGTAAATTGATCTTCGCAATCACCAATGCCCGCATTTCGGAAGGGTATAAGGTATTGGACACGCGGGGAGTGGCTGGCAGATGCTTCTGATGTCTGTCTCAGGGAAGCAGGCTGTAAGCCTGGATTTGCGCCGACCTCTTCATATAAGTGGCGTGTACCTGCTGTCATTGAATCTTATCAATGTTGAAGTGGTGGTGGCTTGTATTAGTCTGGGTTCCAGAAGGCTATGTAACGATTTGAAGTCATTACCCAGCCGAGACGTCACAGCCGGGTTTAGCGTGCTGAATTTAGATGACAACGCCAGTCTTCTTTTCACCGCAAAGATGTGTATTTTTGTCAGTCACTGATTATACTCCTCGTGGCGGATTGCCTGTGGATTTCGACTCAATAGAAGATGTGTGATGGCGTGAATAGGCTTCTTCCATTTTCATTTGGCCTGGAATTCGAGGGCATAGCCATATGGTACCTCGCCATCACCAGCAGCGCCCCAGGTGGGGTGCAGTTGGGCTGCACGTCCGGGGAACACATAGCCAATCATCATGCTAGCTATACTGCCTTTTTTGTGTTGTGTTTCTGAAATTTCTGTGCCCAGGGAGGGAAATGCAATTTTCTTGTTAATTATGTCAAACATAGTGTTATTTTTTGCGTCTTGGCCTTTTGTTTGGTCAGTCAGACTTTGCTAAAGAAAATAAACTTAGCGCAGCTTGAACAAAACAACTTTCAATATCTCTATCAGTAATTGAGTGTGTTGGTGTCTGTTAAGTAATGTATAAATTAATATAATTTTAGTGCAAAGTGATAATAAAAATAATATAGTAGTTGAAACTCTTTCAATAAGAAAACTGTAACTTGTGCTGTTAACTATATATATATATATATTTAAAAAAAAAAAAGAAAAAGAAGAGAGGAAAAAAAAAATATTATAAAAATCATTATTCATTAAGAATAGGAATTTCAGTCATGACACGTGCAAATATAATAAAAAATTTGTTATGTCTGATGAAATTTTGAAAACTTCCAAAGAAAAGACATGGGAAAAATTACGTAAGTTTATTTCCGCAAGAGTTATGATATAAGAAATGTGAATATTTCTTGGTATTTCATAGAAATAATATTTTTTTGAGAGTTTGGTTTGTCGCTCTACTGTCATTTTTGGAGAGGTTCGCTTGGTCATGTGACCGGACTACAGTTTAACGTGGTTCGAGCCACTAACAAGCATGCTATTCTAGAAACATCTTAGGACTCGAATGTAAACATGATTACATATACAGGGAATCCATCTCAAATATAACATGTTTGATATTTTCAACTATAAAAAATATATGTTCGTTCATTAGCAATTCACATTTCTTATATCATAACTCTTATTTAAACCTTGTAATCCTGTAGTCCATTGTCTACTACTTTTTTGAAACTGGAAGTTTTTTCTATTGATATAGACGAATATATTAAATTTTTTTTATGTAACTATCTTGAATGAATCATAACTAATACATTGTTTCCTTTTAAAAACTGTTGACATAGAAGCTAAAAAGCCGATATATATATGTATATTTTCCTTTACTATGCAATTTTCTTTTTCTTCTGTATATACAGATGAATTAACGACTAAATATTTTTAAAATTATTTTATAAAATTAAATTATTTTGTATATTTTCAATACTGTATTAATTTTTTATTAAAATGCTTTTCTAAATTATATTCGTTTATACATTCACTAACTGAATACAAACTACACTCATGTCCATAAATTAAGGATAATGAAGTTCAGGCAAAGAAAAGAGACAGAAGCAAAAACAAGTTTGACTTATTTGTAAAGTCTATTTATTAAACAAAAGGTAAAGACCAAAAAAGATGCTATATGTTTGACATAATTAATAAAAATTGCGATTTTTACTCCTGGAGCAAATTTCAAAAAAGAACCTATTTACAAAAAACAGTATAACATGCTTAGTATGATGGTTAATATGGAGTATGTGTCCCGGACGTGCAATACAGGCCTTACAACGCCTAGGCATGCTGAGTATCAATTATCAATCTGATCTTGGGGAATATTACACCACTCATCAAACAATGCCCTCCGAAGTTCCGGTTGACAGGTGAGAGGGGGTTGACGGGCCGCAATTCGTCGGCCAAGCATATCCACACATGCTCTATTGGAGTCAAGTCCGGTGAGTATGCTGGCCAATCCATACGGGTGATATAATCCAATTGAAGGCATTCGTCTACAATGTTTGCACGGTGAGGACGGGCGTTGTCATCCATAAACAGAAATTCAGCACACATGGCACCCCGAAACAAACGTACATGTTGTTCCAGAATGACATCTCGATAGATGTGGCCTGTCATCGTTACACTCTGAACATGCAGGTCCAGTTCTGGAACCAAGAATAATTCCTCCCCAAACGAGCCATCCTGCACCACCATGTAACGGTGTCGTTCAATGTGTTCTCTTGGTGGTAACGGGTACTGCCGCTCTCCATATGAAAGTCTGGCGAGAATCAGACTGCAAACTAAACCTGGACTCGTCGGAAAACATCACACCAGACCACTGTTGCGGTGTCCACAATGCATGCTCTCTACTCAGGTTAATCGCAGGCGACAGTGAGTTGCGGTAAGTGGAACACATCTGACAGGCCTACGAGCATATAGACCAATGTGCCCTAAGCGTCTGTACACGGTCTGCCTTGAAACTGTCGTACCGGTAGTTGAAGAGAGCTGATGAGACCGATGTTATGATGCTGTGTTCCGTCTGTTTCTTTTGGCAGTAACTGCTAAATACCGGTCCTCATTCGGCGTTGTAACTCGGGGCGACCTGTGCTGTAACATCTACTCACATTACCATCCTCTTGGAATCGTTGCCAAAGCCTGGAGAGGACACTCTGGGCGATTCCAAGTTCCTCGGATACTTCCAGCTGGGTACGTCCACATTCCAGTCGTTCGATAATTCTACCACGTAAAAAATCATCAAATGCTTCCTTTGTGCCATAACTATGCGGTTATTGCACTGAAAGGCTTTTTAAAGCGCTTGTAAACAATTTTTACTTCTTTGCCACCATTCCTTATATACCCCTCTCTTACACTCTCGTCATTGGGACGTACTATCCGCGCCATCTGGTGGTTTCTTGTAATTTGCATATTCTTCTTCAAGATGTGTGTGATAATTCTACAGGTGAAATTTTTTTATTTTAGAGTTCAATTTCTGTGTGATTCTGAATTATCCTTAATTTATGGACATGAGTGTAAATGACAGTCTTATATCTTATACATTAAAAAAATATGTTTGAATTGTCTCAGTGAAATCAAATGAAAGACAAGAATGCTTAAGTAAGAATTAATTAAGAAATTAATTTAAATTTGAAGCACGTTACTCATTTAAGTCTTAGGATAAATAATTTAATTTTATTTACTCATTTAGTTATTAATTTTATTTTTATCAATGCTATTTACTCTTTTTTGTTATTAATTTTATTTACTCTTTTATCAATGTTATTTACTCTTTTTGTTATTAATTTTATTTACTCTTTTTTTAATGAAGTTTCTAAAAATAGATTTTAATTTTTTTACAACTGTAAAGTAATACTCACCTAAAGTGTTAGTTAAGGATGCCAAAAGAACAATATTCCGCAAGCCAATCCGCTTCGTAAGACATGAAATTGGAAATACAAAAATTATATAAACCAACTCGTGCAGAAGACACGTCCAGTTCACTGCATTTTCACTGACCTTATAGTAACAGATCGTTACATTTGCAACAGATGTGTACAGAGGAAAAAGCATAGCACACAGAAAAGAAAGAAGACTGAACAGAAACAACATCCATAATCTTCGCTTGTAGACCTTGATGGTAATGGACGATTCTTTATGTTGTGAAACGCTTGAAGATGATGGTGTCTCTTGAAGACTTTGGAGATCCAGAGTATTTTGCATTTTAACAAAAGAACTGTTGATCAATTCTTGAAGGGTCAAATGTTATTCACCTTTCTTGGCAAAATAAACATAGTCAGAAAACTGAAATAAAAAGAAAGATGTGTATAAATAATCTAAATTAATTTTTAAGAAAGACGTATATTTTTCAAGTTTATTGCGATAAACACAGAAATGCGAAAGTACAGATAATGGTGAACACCAGCCCTTCACATTGATTATAGGATGTCATTTCTTACTTTTTGTCTAAAAACATGAAATTATACTCAATGATGGATCTTTCAATAAATGAATAAATATTTTCCCCAAGTATTGAAAGATCCATCTGTGAGCAATGACCTTTTATTCCATACATTGAGGATTTCTAAGACAGTTATGGATTCAACTGAAACATTTGAACTATAGCATAAGAGGCCTCTCTGGCCTGACTGAAAAATAAGTCATGCAGTTTTTAGTATATTCCCACATAATGTTGAATTTTTTTCCACATTCTCAATAATCTTCACACCTTTCTTTAACTTCAATAAGACCTTTCTTTAACTTTACAAGTGTCTCATGTGACATTTTTTTTTTGGATGGAAATTTAATAGATTTTAACGTAGAAAAAGAAAATAGGTAAATAAAATTTCATTATCAACGGTATAGAGTGCTCTGCAATCCGGAGCGAATCAGAGCCTGTAGCTGAAGAATTGGTTTGCCGCTCTACGGTAAATTTTTTTTGCATACTTTAGGCTAATTAGACCGGTATCTATAGTTTAACGTGAATTTCGAACCACTAATAAACATGCATGCCACCGCCAGGATTCGAAACTGTAGCCTGTGATACCAAAGGCCAGACCACTAGCCAATTGGTCATCAGGCCGCCCTGCCACTAAAGAAGCATCAGCAATTGCCTATCTTTGAGTTTTGGTTTGCTAAGTGTTTCCCTCTAATGGTCTTAAAATCACTTTTATTGTCAATTCATTTCAGTTAAGGCTTCCTTTCTGCAACTCTTACGATTAAAATTTTATTGACAGGGCTATTTTCGTTCAATCTTATTATCTATTGTTTCTTGACCCACTTGGTCGACAGCAACATCTAGACCAAGTCCATGAACCCATGGTCTTGATAAAGGGTAAAAAATGCAGCTTCTGTCTGTTCTTGACCTTGAGACACCCAAAAGAAGAAGTCTGACCTTACCTTACCCTGTTTTATACCCGGGAACTGGGTACACATTTTGCTCGCCTTTTACGACATGCATGGGCTACAGTGGAGTTATTCTAACCGGACCCACACAGGGAGCATTAATCTTATAATTTGATAAGTCCAGTTGATTCTGTTATATCTTTATTTACTAATACCTGCTTCCTTAAAAACTCTGTATAATTACATATTGCTTATTCTAAGCCATCAATCACAGCCATCAACCTGTGCACTCTCTAAAACACGATTTCAAAAAGAGAAATTTTAATTAGTGCTTTTTTCTGCAGATCTTGTAAGATATTACTTAATAAGAAGTTTGGTTTTTCTATTCAGAAAATGGGATTTTAAAAATCCTTTTAAATAGCCTTGTAGCCGAGCTAATCCAATTTTGAATTTTAACTTAATTTTGTTTTCTGTGTTAATTAGAGAACTACGACAGACAAAAGAATTTACAAGCATCAAAGCATTGTTATTAATTATTAGATTTCCAAATTAATCTATAATATTGTCCATTTTTTAGACAATATAATGAAAACAAATTCCTTGAAGAATATTCAGTTATTTTTCATATAATGATAAAAGAAATGCAAATTTAATAAAAAAAAAGAAGAGAAATATTATTTTTTTACAAAAATCTAATTTAACTTAATATTGAAACTGGAATGAAATTTTTGCTTATATCATATTCTACCGCCATGTTTTTTCGTTCTTAGATAGTTACACGTCTTGAATTTGCATCGCGTACTTAATGATAATTGAGAAAAAAATGTATTATTTTGATAGAGTAGAAAGGACAGAAAAAAGTTAAAAAACAAAAAGTTCACAAAAAATTTAATAAGTTTTGGTGCTTTTTCAAAAGGTTTTTATTTTTTTTACAAAATTTAATTTGAGTTAATATTGAAACTTATTGGAATGAAAGTTTTGCTTATGTCATATTCTACTGCCATATTCTTTTCTGCTTCTATAGTCACACTTCTTAAAATCACATACTTAATCATAATTGAAAAAAAAAAAACAAATGTGATTGTTTGATATAATAAAAAGAAATTTTTTCGTCACAAAAGTTAAAAAGTTTTCTTGTTTTTGGTTTTACAAAGAGTTTTAATGTAAGTGTAAAACTTTAAAAGAAAGTTTTAAAGTTTTTTCAGAAATTATATGTGTTTAAAAACCTTTAAAATCTTGTTCATTAAGTTAATTTATATTGTTTTTAAAAAAAAAATATTTAAATGTAGAATAAAAGCTTTCTTTTATAAATCTTGAAATATATCTTAATTTAAGAAGATAATTATAATCCAAATTCTTTTAATTAGTCAAAAACATTGTCTATATCTTAGAGAATGACAAATCTGTTTCATTTAATCTGCTATCTAGGCTGTAACTCATATAATTTTAATCGTTTGAATATTTGGTGATATACTTATTAAAATGTACAAAGTGTTATTAATAATATTGACTGTATTTTTGTAATATATAAGACGTTATTTTAGTAACATATAAGAGTGTATTTTAGTTAGATAAAAGACTGTATTTTACACTAATGTCATAAATTAAGGTTAATGAAGTTCAGGCAAAGAAAGAGACAGAAACAAAACAAATTTGACTTATTTGCAAAGTCTATTTATTAAACAAAAGGTAAAGAGCAAAAAAATATGCTATATGTTTACATAATTAATAAAAATTGCGATTTTTACTCCTGGAGCAAATTTCAAAAAAGAATCTATTTACAAAACACAGTATAACATGGTTAGTATGATTGTTAATATGGAGTATGTCTCCCGGACGATGCAATACAGGCCTTACAACGCCTAGGCATGCCGAGTGTCAAATTATCAATCTGATCTTGGGGAATATTACACCACTCATCAAGCAATACCCTCCGAAGTTCCGGTTGACAGGAGGGAGGGGGTTGACGGGCTGCAATTCGTCGGCCAAGCATATCCCACACATGCTCTATTGGATTCAAGTCCGGTGAGTATGCTGGCCAATCCATACGGGTGATATCCTCCAATTGAAGGCATTCGTCTACAATGTTTGCACGGTGAGGACGGGCGTTGTCATCCATAAACAGAAATTCAGCACCCATGGCGCCCCGAAACAAACGTACATGTTGTTCCAGAATGATATCCCGATAGATGTGGCCTGTCATCGTTACACTCTGAACGTGCAGGTCAGTTCTGGAACCAGGAATAATTCCTCCCCAAACGAGCCATCCTGCACCACCGTAACGGTGTCGTTCAATGGTGTTCTCCTGGTGGTTACGGGTATCTGGCGCTCTCCATATGAAAGTCTGGCGAAAATCAGACTGCAAATTAAACCTGGACTCGTCGGAAAACATCACACAAGGCCACTGTTGCGGTGTCCACAATGCATGCTCTCTACTCCAGGTTAATCGCAGTCGACAGTGAGTTGCGGTAAGTGGAACACATCTGACAGGCCTACGAGCATATAGACCAATGTGCTCTAAGCGTCTGTACACGGTCTGCCTTGAAACTGTCGTACTAGTAGCTGAAGAGAGCTGACGAGACAGGTCTGATGCTGTGCTCCGTCTGTTTCTTTTGGCAGTAACTGCTAAATACCGGTCCTCATTCGGCGTTGTAACTCGGGGGCGACCTGTGCTGTACATCTACTCACATTACCAACATCTTGGAATCGTTGCCAAATTCTGGAGATGACACTCTGGGCGATTCCAAGTTTCTCGGATACTTCCAGCTGGGTACGTCCAAATTCCAGTCGTCCGATAATTCTACCACGTAAAAAATCATCCAAATGCTTCCTTTGTGCCATAACTATGCGGTTATTGCACTGAAAGGCTTTTAAAGCGCTTGTGAACAATTTTACTTCTTTGCCACCATTCCTTATATACCCCTCTCTTACACTCTCGTCATTGGGATGTACTATCCGCTCCATCTGGTGGTTTCCTGTAATTTGCATATTCTTCTTCAAGATGTGTGTGATAATTCTACAGATGAAATTTTTATTTTAGAGTTCAATTTCTGTGTGATTCTGAATTATCCTTAATTTATGGACATGAGTGTAGTTATATAAAAGATTGTATTTTTTCGCAGCCAGACGAAGTTTTTACTAATATTTCAATATCCTAAAACAATTACGACAAAAACGAAGCGAATTACAAATCATTAAGTGCTGAGAAATCACAAAGTTTTTATTATCTACATTTTAAAAATATTTGCCACAACTTTAATGTTTTTGATAGTGAATTTTGAATTACAATGAAATAATAGTGTTATAAATTTGTTTGTGTTTTGTGCTTTCTACTAGGATCACGAATTATGCCCTTTGTTCCTTCCCCTCTTCCTCTAAATTAGATTAATAGGACTCATGCAAATCCAAAACAGTGATCTAGTTTTGGAAAGGGTTTCCTTTTCAAATGCTATCATTTATTTTATAAGTTTCCCATATGAGTAACTAAACCAGTACAGCAACAGCATGTCTAATGCTGAATTATGGAATCATGGAACAAGTAACAATATGCAAAGGCAATTACAATAACTTAAAAAATGTTCTCGAAGACTTATTGAATGCAGTAACATTTGAATAGTACTTCTCTGGATAATCGAGTAATTTATGCCAACTTGGCAATTTATGACACTGACTCCGTCTCAACAGATATGTCTGGAAATTATTCTTGTCTAGCAATACTTGCATAAATTTAAAGTCACAAACATTTTCATTTTGACAATGATTCCCTAAAATTGCATTTACATGCTCGTTTGTAAAGAAATAAAAGAAAAACTATTTTAATGCAGCAAGGTAATTTTTTTTAATTTCATAATTAAAAAAACTTTATTTATTCATTATTATAAAAACTTCAATTATTTTATTATTTTAGCAGAATCACCGTTTAAAATAACGATAGCTTTTCTTAAACATATCAATTTAAAAAGAATAAAAAAATGTTCTATTTTCCATATATATTATTCTTGTTTTATTATTATTATTATTTTGTATCTGGTACGATAAAGACAAAGCTGAGTACGAGTTATCATAATAATTTCGTTTTTAAATTATTATGATTTACTACTTGCCATATTTAATCCACGTTAAACCATAGTTCCTGGTCTAATATGACTGTACAGGGTTGGGGTAGGACTTACAACCCTATCCTGTAAAAAGAAAATATCTCCTGTCTCGAAATCTGCCAGTTGGTGGACGGTCTTGGTCCACCATAGGCTGTAGTGCCAAGGAGTTAGTTAGTTAGATACTTGTCCCATTTCCATCTACTTTTAGTAATTATTATATATATAGTGTTATATAACTCTATTTATAATTAATATTATTTATAAGCCGACAATAGTTATCAATTAGCCGTTTTATTTTATTCATTCATCATCATCATTGATGCAACAGCCCCATGGTGGGCCAAGGCCGTCTGCCTAATGGCAGATTTGGAGCCGAGATGGTTACTTTTTACGGAGTAGGGTTTTCAGCCCTACGCCCAACGCTCTACAGTCATTTTAGACCGGGACCTATGGCTTAAAGTGGATTCCGAACCACTAGAAACATCAACAGCACAGCCGGGACTCGAATCCGAAACCTGTGGTACCGAGCGCCAGAATTTTATTTGTTAGCCTTCAATATTTAAATTTAATATTTTTAATGTGTGACTATCTATATTTTTTCCACTTCTATTACCATCGGGTAAAGACTTTTCTCAATAAAATGACAATTTTATTTCGAAAATATTAATTTGAAGTGTGAATGTAAAGAGGGGAGATGAAGGAGTTGAATGAGCCCTTGTTTGATTTTATTCACTTGTCATAACTTTTTATATGACTTTCCTCACGTGTTTCATACTTTTCCATTACCACAATTTCTTATTAAGGATATGCATAAAAAATTGTCAGAAAGAAAGTCATATAAAAGTTTTGACACATGAAGAAAGTCATATAAAAGTTATGACAAGTGAATAAAATCACACAAGGGCTCAGTCAGCTATCTCATTAACGACAAAGTAAATTTCAAATCCCATATTACCAAGTAGACCATTTTTAAGTAGCTTAAATAATCTAAGATGGGGTTCAAACTCACTTCTTGAACTAGAAACGATTCTTTAAGCTAGCAACGATTCAGCTCTGCTGTGACTTTTTAAGTGCCTTTTTTTTAAGTCTGGATTAGACTACTTCACACTTAAAAAAAAAAAAAAAAAATATATAATAATACAACAACAACAACATTAAAAAAGCCAAATAGTGTTATTATTTTGACTGCTCATCCAATTTATTTATTTACATTTTCCTTGCTTATTTTAAATATTGTTCTGATTTTTTCATTTGATAGATTCTTTATTTCCCTACATTTCAATCTGCCCCACTCGTAGCTCAATCTGCCCCACTCGTAGCTCAATCTGCCCCACTCGTAGCTCAGTGGCACCGCGGGCCGCTAGTGAGCATCAGGGTTGAAGTTCAATGCACTGGCGGCTTTATTGTAGACACTGTTTCAAAAAATGAGGAGAATCGATGGCGTTTGTGATGTTCAGCATTTTGACTCGTTAATCAAACTACCTAGTAGGAGTTTTCGGGTTTTCTCCCATACGATACGCAAACGATACGATAAGTAGTTCTCCCTAAAAGTCCCCCTAACTACTCTCCTTCTTCAGCGACTTTATGCTAAGTCAGACTTCTACCAATGGGTGCTTCATCAGAACAAAAGCTGCCCCTTCACCCATCCATGAGTAGACTACTCATAGGGTGTCCATCACGCGCTGCAGGACATTGAGGATGAGTCACAACATTTCAACCTTATGAATCCTATTCATTATTTTAACAACAAAATATCAGGTTGCCAAAAGCAAAAGTTAAGCGAATTTTTAATGTAGAATTATATATTACTAATCAACAATTGATCCATGATCAATGACTTATGGATCAATTGTTATTAAATTGATCAACAAATTCGTTGTTAATTTTTTCAATGATTTCAATGAAAAATATGCATAATTTTCAATGATTTAAACAATTATTGTTAAATATGAAATTTCTAGCTGAATTATCTACAGAAAATTCAATTTTCCTATGTTCTAAATATAAATAGTTATTAAACCTATAATTATATTTTTAAATAATTTTTTTATTTATTTGTCTAACAACTTTTTAAAATTATATATTTATTATATATATATATATATATATATATATATATATATATATTCGTCATGATTAATATTATTCTCCGAATGTCTACGCGAAAAGCACTTTTACTCATTTTCATAGAGGGTATGTAAGTATTATAGAATGGACCTGAAAAGATGCAACAGGAACTTTAAAAAATAGGGAGGAAAAAAAAAATTTTTTTAAGTGATTGAATTTTTTTAAGTGATTGATAAATTGATGAGATAACTGAAGTGAAAATTTGTGTTGATGCTTGTTGATGATATAAACAAAAGTCAAGTTATTATAGGTCTGAAAGGAAAAACTTATTTAGTTGTTGCGTCAATGATGATAGGATTTGGAAGATTGATTAAGCTACTGGTTAGATTTCTAGATAACCTGATGATATACGAGGCGATGTGTTCGATATTGAAATATTCGTGAATTGTTGAATACCTGATGTGCCAAGGAGCATTTGTGAAGATTCCTCTATAATTTAGTAATTCATGAAGGTCTCATTATCTAACCCATCGACTCTATATCACCAGGTTATATAGAAATCTATTCAGCAGCAAAATCAATCGTCAAGGTCCAAAACATCTTTGTACATAATAATGAAAGACATAAATTCGTTTACACAACTACTAAATGAGCTCTATCCCTTCCTCTCCCATAACTTATTTATGTAAATAGTCAACAAAATAACTCCATAGCAAAATTCCACCTTAGTTACCTCAGTAATTGCAAATTCACAAAAAACCCAGGTTTTTTAGGGTTTTTTCTCCTTTTTAAAAATTATTGTTATATGAAGTCATACTTTATATGTTTTATATGTCATATTTTACAAAATAAAAAAATTTTGTTAGATAAATAAATAAAAATGATTTAAAACTAAAAAAATAATTAAAAGTTTAATCATTATGACATTTAAAACAAGGGCATGTAGTTTGCTTATTCGATTTCACTTTGAAATTTCATGCAAACATATTTTTAAAACACACGAACACGTAAAAAACGTAAATATATATGTATCAGTTTTTCTTTAACGTATTTTAAAATTATGTTTGCATTTATTTACTTGTGTGTTTCATTTTCACGAGAAAAATTTTAGCTGAAGTTAATATTTACTATAAGATTGATCACTTCATTTTAAATTTATATAAATTCATTCAACTGATTTCATTTCCATCTGTATTATCATCAAAAGTTAAATAACGTTATTCATCATAAATTAAAAAAATGTATAACTGATAAATAAATTAACCATGAAATTAAAAATATCATGTTATTAATATATGATTTGATATCACATTATTTAATTAAAGCAATTATAAATCCAATTTTAGGATACGTCACCAGATTTAAATTATATACACAATGCGTTGTTGTATACATATAATTGTATTCATTCGTTGACTTGACGTATTTTAAAATTTCAAAAAGTGATATCTGTACATTTAAAATTGTATTCGTTTAAATCACTTAATACAAACACGATTCTAAAAACATGTATAAATATATATGTATAAAAATGATGTTATTAATATATGATTTGATATCACATTATTAACTTAATGAAATTACAAAAACCGATTTTAAGATACGTCAGCAGATTTCAATTGTATACAATATATATATGCGTTTTTGAATACATATAATTATATTCATTCGTTGAATTGACAAATTTTATAATTTCATAAAGTGATATCGATACATTTAAAATTGTATTTGTTTAAATCACTTAATGCAAACGCGATTCTAAAATACATGAACGCATAAATATACGTGTATAAAAAATCCCGTTATTAATATAGGATTTTATATTACATTATTAACTTAATGAAATTACATATCCAATTTTAAGATACGTCATCAGATTTTCAATTGTATACAATATGCTTTATTGTATACATATAATTATATTCATTCGTTTCGTTGACGTATTTTAAAATTTCATAAAATGTTATCGATACATTTAAAATTATATTTGTTTAAATTACTTAATACAAACATGATTCTAAAATACATAAACGTATAAATATACATATAAAAAATCATGTTATTAATATATGATTTGATATCACATTATTAACTTAATGAAATTACATATCCAATTTTAAGATATGTCATCAGATTTAAATTGTATACATATGCGTTTTTGTATACATATAATTGTATTCATTCGTTGTGTTGACAAATTTCATAATTTCCTAAAGTGATATCGATACATTTAAAATTATATTCAATTAAATCACTTAAAATAAACGCTATTCTAAAATACATAGATGCATAAATATGCATGCAGAACCTTCGCTTTATCACGTAAAACATATTTTAAAAATTATTTTCTCATTGATTCGTACGCGTGTCTTTTTTATTTATTAGGAGAAAAATCGTAGCCGAAGTTCACATTTCCCATAAAGATAGTATCACCCATTCTCCAGTTATATAACTCATTCAAATGGTTTTCCGTTGACCAATCGAATCGTTACGCAAGATTTCCCCCTCTCTTCCAATTGCGCGGGACGTTATTTTCAGATTTTTGAATACCTTATGAATTTTAAAGCCACCTAGAGGTTTCATTCATGACTTTTCATTCACAATGTAATCATAAAATTCCAATTCAGAGAGTAGTTACGTTTTTATTTTACCATCCTAGAAGATACTAAGACTTTTAACGTCCATCATCATGGAAGATATAGGGGAAAATGCATGAAGCGGGCAGCATTGTTGATCTCTGAAAGAATACGAAAATTAAATCTGCATTTGGCTTGGACAGGAAACATAATTTTTACCAGTTGCTCTCCCTCTCTTTTTTACATTAACTTTTGTTAGTGGCTTTCGGTTCGGTAATTTTTTTTTTGGTTAGTCTATCTCAAGATTTTTGAAAGATTGATTGAAAGAGAGATTGGCAAACCAAGGCTTGGTACTCGACAAGAAATTTTTGGTATTGTACATTTTTTAATAAACTGATATAGATATGTACCAGTTAACTTTTAAACGTGTTAAATTTTTAGAATTATTTTCTTAGTAATGAGATTGTTATGTCTTATTTTTTATTGCAATGATAATTGTGTTTTTATGTGTCTTTCCTTTTCTTCTTGGGCAGGAAACATAATTTTTTTTCTGTCGTGTTTTACTACAGGTCAGAATTATTTATATATGAAGAAAAAAATAATAATAGAGCAGTGTTTGAATATAAATATATCAGTGTTTGTATACTCTCTTTTTCGATTGATGTGGATTAAATAACATACAGAAGGGTTTGTTAGAAACAGATGAAATTAACAACGAGACATAGATTTTTGAGAAACATTTGGTAATGTGAATTATTTTTTATGTTTTTAATTGATTTAAGATTGCTGAATTTGTTTGAGTCATTGTTTAAATATGAATTATTTAATATATATTTCATTTTTAACAAAAAAGGGTGTATATGAGAAGAGAATTTATATCTTAAATGTCCTCACTGTTCCATGCAATAGTTTTATTTGTGTATACAAAAACAAAAGTTATAAATGTTTAATAAATAAATAAAGATGTTTAATTTTTCTCTCATTCAACATATAAAAATATTTCAATATTTGGGATTATATTATGTATACAATTTTAGAACTTTTTCCCAGATTATTATATTTAATTTTATTTTTATTTACCAATTTAATTTTCCTTTTTTTTTTTTGAAAAATTTTTTAAAAAGTGTTTAATAATTACTTAATTTGTTTCACCAATATATTAAAATAATTTTAATATTTGGTTAAAATTTGGACTTATATTATGTATACAAATTTTGAAGTATTTTATAAATTATTATATATAATTTTCCTTTATAAGACTCCCTATGGTGATACGGATATTTCCTTTAAATCTTTTAGGTAA
Source organism: Caerostris extrusa (assembly GCA_021605095.1). Taxonomy (NCBI): domain Eukaryota; kingdom Metazoa; phylum Arthropoda; class Arachnida; order Araneae; family Araneidae; genus Caerostris; species Caerostris extrusa. The sequence goes on along the minus strand of BPLR01019536.1, from coordinate 74,103 downwards.
AGTTCAAAATATTTTTATGAAAAATTTAAAAAAAGAAGAAATTTTTAAACTTTATTTAATTTGTTATATTTTTAATATGAAATATTACAATATAAATTAAAAAGCAAATGTAACAAATTTTCAAATTAATATTAATTGATGATTTTGTAAATTAACAGTATTGAAACATTTAAAAAATGTTTCTTATAAAATCATAAAAATTTAAATATTATATAATATTACAAAAAAATTTATTAATGTATGATATAAAAATTTGTTATTAATAGTAATTAACAATACATTGAAATAAAATATGAAAAAGATGAAAATTTTGTGAAAAACTAAAACATTTTAAATTATATATTGAAATGTTCATAATTTAAACAATTGTAAATTTTTCAGAATTATGCAGTTACTGATACATGAAAATAATAAACATTTCTGATGAATGAGAAATATTGCATCTTAAATATAGCATAATTTAAAAATATTATATAGTATCTATATATAGTAATTTAAAAATACTATTTAAAATTACAATTGTCACTGACAATAAATGACATTAAATAATAAATATTATTATATTATGATTATTTAAAAAATAAATAATAAATCTTTTCTTATTGATTATTTAATAATTGTATTGTGTCTGATTCTATTTCTGATTTTTTGATACAAGAAAATGTTAAAAGAAATTAAAATTCAGGCGCACATATTAAATATAAATAGCAATATATATATATTTATATATAAATTTAAAGCAAAAAATATTTCACCGAATGGTTTCAATAGATCAGAATAACTGTCATATATGTTCATTATATTTCAAAATGAATAAATAAATATTTATAAGAAAAAAAGCTATAAACTTAAAACTACATTTTGCTTTTTCATTGTTCTTAATTGAACAAATTACAAAAGCGCTGTCGTCGAAGACATAGGTTCCTTTTTTTTATTTTTAGAACTTTTTTTTATAATTTTATATATTTTCTTATTTTAAAAATAGGGAATGCAGCAAATAATATTAAGCGCAGTTTAACAAAATGATGGGTATTTCTAAATTAAACAGATCCAATTGCATTTGAAAATATAACTTATTTTAGAAATATAATTTAATGCTTCTGTTTTATTTAGTTTATTCATTTAATAAAAATCAAGTTAATTGTACATATATTCAAAATGTCCCATGGCTGATTCCCCCAGACCCTATTATACTAAAACTTACTAAACTCTATAACACTCACTTCAACACGAATTCGGATATCATAGCAGCTTCTATCTCTTATATCGACACTTAGCGCTATTCCTCCAGCTTCAATTTTAACTTAAGGAATTAAAAATAGTCCAAACATGACAGATTTGTTGATTACGACTGATGCTACTACAATACGACGCGATTTGTTGCGAAAACTTGTTGCGGAAGTATGGACTTGGCAGATGGTGCATTGTCTTACAAGAGGCGTCAATTTTCACTGTCCAACAAATCTGGCTTCACATGCTGTATACGTTTCAGATCCAAAACATCTTTGAAGAATGAACCTGTCACTGTGGAACGCTGAAAACAACATTTTCGAAAAATAATGTCCCGATTGTCAAAAGGTGATCAGCATCGTTTTCATTTTTTATTTCGAAATATAAACTTTAATTGGCTGACTTCTTTTTGGTTTTACTTATTTAACACCTTGGCGTTTTATTCTTCTGATCGTATACGAGGCACCAAATTTTTTACTCTGGTGACATCCTTTGCAAGAAAGCCAGATACTGATGGGCCAAGCCAATTCAATTCTTTACAAGAGGATAAGGAATCCTTTCCTTTATAGAGGCCTTTGCCGTCGATATAGTTGATTAAAGAGGTCTTGAACATCAAAACTTAATAGTGGTAGAGGGGAGTGTTCCAGAAGACGTTTAAGGACCTGAACATTCATTCCTAGCGTTGTATTAAATTGGGAGGAGAATATGTAGAAGCTTAATATCAAATGTATCATCAGTGTTATATGGTTTGTATTCGATTATTCATGGAACTTTTTGAATACACTGTGTATATTCTCCGTAAAGAAAAAAAATAACGAATTGCTGATGCAACTAAAAAAGACATTAGAATTACTCTTAATTTAATCTTTGATCAAATCATTTTTTTCAAATACCTCAATATAAAAAAATAGAAGTTTATACATATGGATAACATTTGATTAAATTACATTTTCATTTTTATTTTAAATAATGAAATGTAATGTATAAGTTTATTTTAAAGTCACAAAGCAATATCCACATAAACTTTCCGGGTTATAAAATATGCCTAAATATTCATTATCTTTAAAGTTATCTGAAATAGAGATTTTAAGTATTATTAACATATTTTACTTACTTAATTTGTACTTTGAACATTGGGATTTATACAACGTATTTCTTTAATAGTTACTGTAAAACTTTGTCAATATACAAGAGAATATTATACTCTTTTTAAAATTTAAAAATATTTCTCATTGTTATTTTTATTCTCATTAGGAAAAATTGTTTTTAACAACTTACAAAAAAAAAAAAAAAAAAAAGGAGACAAATATTATTTTTAATAAGTATTTTGGGCAATAATCACTAAAACAATGTAAAAAGTGGTTTAAAAATAGAGCAATAATCATAATTTTTGTATATACTCTTCCTTATAAATACATAAAAATGTAACCATGAAAAAGTACTGTTTCTATTGGAAATATATATGTGGGAAGTTCATTCAATCCATAGGAATCATTAATAGCTAGCAATTGTAGAATCAAATCGGTACTTGATTAAACCTCAATTTATGGCAATATAAGTTCATTTGGTGAAAGATGTGTTGTTCTTGTTGGCCTAGTAAAGGTATTATAGTAAGAGTAATAACATCACGGAGGCAATCCAAAATATGGTGTTATGTTGTTTGAAAATCGTTCTAGTATAACATGCCTTGAAAGATAACTAAAATGGCATAAAAAAATCATCTCAAAATTGTACGCAGAAAAAAACTGAAGCGTCATACTATCTTAAGAGATAGCTTCCCAGATTATCACTCAGGAAATAGATCTGAATCTCTTCGATTAGGACTGGAACTTTCACACACAAACTCAGAAGGCTACTATGATGATCGGCTTCAATTCCACCCAAAGAACTCTGTTGGTATTGAAGGATTTAAAGTAGCTGGGCGATTAATCCCACCTCAGCCAAATATGTCTAATCCTCAATGTCCGGCAATTTGGGACGAACACACCATGGATAGTCTGGATGGAAGGAAGAGAGCAGCTTCTGTTGTGATGGATACCCCTTAGATAGTCTGACTTGCTCCGAGTCGCTGAGCGGCCTGATGGTTAATTGGCTAGATTTCTGGCCTTTGGTACCACAGGTTTCATATTAGAATCCTGGCAGAGGCATGGATGTTTGTTAGTGGTTCGTAATCTACTTTAAACCATAGGGTCACGGTCTAATTAGCTTAAAGTGAGCACAAAATGACCGTAGAACGATAAACCAAAACAAAAAAATACGCACAGCTTTCTGTTTACAGATCAATTGTAATAATCCAATATTTGTTTATTGGTTGCTTGATTATTTGCATATTTTTTATTTCCTTCCAATAAAGTTGGTCATAGTTAAATTGTTTTTAAATAATATTGTTACTTATATTTTGAAAATTTCCGTCTTTTACAAAACGGGTCATAAACATAAGAGAATAATGGGCAAAAATAAGCTTGCATCGAATTAAAAATCATTGCATTACATTTGTAAGAAACTTAAATTTTGTGCTGAAAACTTTTTATTTATATCTTTATAATTTGCATGTTTATTGTTAACCAATACTCTATAAATGATAATTATAAAATATGTAATAAATATGTAGTGCAGTAAATATGGTATTATTGTAACCCTTATAAAATTGCAAGCTATAAGCCCATAAAATAGCCTTTAGGAAAATTTTCATTTTATAGCAAAATTATTCTTAAGTGAGTTCCTAATCTGTAGATATTTTAAAAATCTTACATCGTGTAATTTACTCATAAAAATAAAAGATAAAAAAACAAAATTTCTGAACATTGATTATTTTTAATCCAATATAATCAAATATCTAGGAAAAGATAACGTATAATGATTCTTTATAAAGGGAAATAATATGCAGATTTTTTTTTACTAATTCGTGCTTTCATATGCAATAAATTCATAATTTAAAAATGATAAATAAATACATTTTTTTATTTAAAAATTTATATAAAAAAGGTAATTTATTTCACATACTGTTTGTTACATTTATAAAAAAATGCATTAAAATATTTCCACACTAGAAAATTCAGATTTCGCAAACTAATCCAAAGAAATCGATTCAGCTAGATAACATTAAACAAAAATATATGTATTGCGTTCATGTTTTTTTCATGTTATATTGTGTGTTGTAAAATCAAAATTTTTTTCTTATGTTTATTCAAATAAGAAGCGATAATATTGTGTATTTTCCCGACACTGAAATTATACAAACAGATTGAAATCTGTTGAATCACCATTGCTTGGCAATTCATGATTATCAAGGATTTATATAACATTACTATTCAGTGACAAAATGCAACTGCAAAAAATGTAGAGGAATTTGCAATTTTAATAAAAGGTTTTTTACTAACTTGTGTCTTGTATGCTTTTTCTTTATAACGTAACGTAACGTACTTCTTAACGTAATACAGTTAATGGCTAAATTTTGTCTTTAAACTGTGTTTACAAAATCCTTATGTTTGATAAAATACACAATTATTTTTGATCCTCTGCCACTACAGATTTTACACAGAATTTTAAAGTAAGTGTTGTATTTTTGTCTATAAATTTTGTGCAATTTAAAATGTAAAAAAATTGCCACGTTCAAATAATTGCAGAGAAAAGTGAAATCTAAATCATAATTTTCGTTTCTCGATTTAGCATATATAAATTAAAACTGTATTTAAATTTGCATTCTAGTAATATTGAGTTAATTTAAATTCATTGTATTTAATTTGAATACTAATATTTAATTTTAAATTCAAAGATAATCACCAAAACAATTAATAACTTAAAATATTTATTTCCTAAATAATAAAAGCTATAATCTTTAATTAAAATGCAATCTTAAGAAATGAAACATTAAAAATGGATGAAATATTCAGTTTTTAAAAATAAATAAATTCATCTAGTATTTGGGAAATGTATGATTAAAGCATAGTATATGATTATTAATTAATAGTATATGATGCATTAAAAATATTTGATGAATATTATGGATAATATAGATATAAATGTAATTCGTTGTATTGCATAAATCTTTGATTATTATCTATATATTATCATCTATACAATATATAATATAGATAATAATAGCATATATATAATTCATCATATATTAACATATATAGAGAAATAGTATATGAATTAAAAATAAACAATCTCGAATTTGGGAAATATATGATTATTAATTAATAGTAATGAAGAATTTTGCGTTCATGTTTTTTTTTGAGTAATCTTATATTGTCGCATAATTAAATAAATAAAATAATTAATTGGGTCATAATTAAATTAAGTCATCATTAAGTCATAATTCATTAATAATAAATTAAATAAATTGAGTCATAATTTTAATTATTGAGTCATAATTTTAATTATTGAGTATAATCATTAATGAGTCATAGTTTGATAGGATTAGTTGCTAAATACAAATATTATTCCATAATGTATTGTAATCTAAACGAAAAATTTTTCGAGATGTAGATATAATATTTTTTATAGAAGTTAGGTTTGGTACTGTAAAAATGTTACTTTTTATCACTTAAAAGTTCTATCAAATTTTTATCGATGTTTTCTTGGAATAAATCCGATTAGATATTCTTGATAAACATGCATCTCATTATCCTTGTCATAGATATTAACACTAACTAAATATTTTGAAGTGTTGTATTAATGTTTAATTTAAAATACAATATTTAATCAAATGAATTTAAAGTGTAGCGTAAGTTAAGATTAATAAAGTTTAATTCCTTACTATTTTTTATATAATTCCAATTACAAAAATATATTCTAAATGAAAGTCTTTTACACTAAGTTGAGAAGCTTGAGTGAAAATGTGAAAGAAATAAAGATTTTTTTTTTTTTTTAAAATATAGGGCAAACACATTAATAAAATAATTTTTCATTTGAATTCTTAAATGTGACAAGGAATCAGAATAAACGCCTGTATTTTAATATTCCTTTACTTACGATTTGATTATTTCTTAGTATATCTGTTACATTGGGTTGACAAGAAAGTAATTTCGGTTTTTACTATTTAAGTACATGGTAAAAACCAAACGTACTTTCTGGCCAACCCAATAAATTAATACAAATTGGGATAAATTATGTATATGTATAATATTATGCGCAAAACTTTGAATAACCCTGTGCGAAGAACTTAAAGAAAAAAATATTTATAAATTATATTAGCTATTCTTTAAGGTAATTAAATTCTCATGTTTAAAACAATGATGGTAAAAAATTATAAAATAAATTAATCGCTACTAAATTTAAATCTTTTAATATTTTATCATTTAAATTTAATAAATGACTTAATGTAGTATAAAATAATCAATAATTCATATATTTTATTATATTTGGAAATAAATACATTAACTTTTAATATGTAAATAATCATATGCTTTGGATTAATATTTATTTTCTAACATTTTATCGGATTCTTTTTTTTGCTAATAAGATATATAGAAAAAAGCAGCTTCCAAAATATAACACAAATATTTTTAGATTTTGAATGTTTAAATAGCATTGAGTTAATATCATGCCATTTTAAATATCTTATTAGTATCTTATTATTATTATTATATAATTGTTACATTATTTATTAAACATTATAATTTTACCCAAAAGAATTGTTTAAAAATATATTTTATGAAAACTTTTAGTTAAAAACATAGTAAAACAAATTCGAATAAAATTATAAATAGAATAATTCAAATTATTAGTGTAAATACAGTTGATATAGTTGCAGGTATTTGAGATAATTTTGCTCTATAGTATTGAAAAAATAATTATACTTTTGCGATTCATTTAAATTTGTTGTAACTGATTAAAACCTCACATATTATATGTGTTGAGAAAAATGAAGGTGAGGTTTCTGATGCTATGTATATACACTAACATTTCTCACGAGCTTATGTTTTTTCTCTCTGCAATACATTAGTTGGCTTTGAGTTCCACATATATATATATACCGCGAACAGTCCACCAGGGGTGACAAATATAAAACATACATAACAAGAAGGTTTTACAGTTAAGTGCCAGGCATTTATGCATAATATTAAGGGACTACCAGAAATACTCCCACTTGGCAATATGACTTTCAATTGGAGATGCTTATATATGTTTTACGATCGCCATGGTGTCTCTTCTTTTTGTAAAACAGCAATGAAATAGGAACTGCTACTGTAAACTTTTTGAGGTTAAAATTTAATATAGTCCAGCTTGAGTCCACTAGTAAACTGCTCTTCTAGTGAGAAAGACAGCTCATGTACAAACTACTGCCTACTAGTTGTAGTCATTACTTTCAGAACCGAAGAGAATCGATGGATATTATAACAACGTGTGAAAGCATCTTTCATCGAGAGTTAGGCTGTTTGATGGAAGTTTTTACACTTTTCCTACCATATGTCATGTAAATTCGGAGCAATTTTCTTAAAGGACGTTATATACTCCCTTTATTGCTAGTCAGTGTTATTATTCGTGATAAAGTGGAACAGAAAGGCCACCAATATAACAAAAAAGAATTTCTTAAACGTAATCATAATTTTTAATTATGTACATGCATCAAGTCCAAATATTCTCAAAGTGGATATTTGATTTACTTATATGCATTTGTAAAATACAATTGAAATCTATTAAAAGGAATAACATAAAAAAAGATAGAGGAAAACGATTATAAGAAAACAATTTGAACCGAAAACATCCATGGTGACCCTAAATTCGAATAAACAGTGAGAAAAGAGCAATTAAATAAAGTTTTTACTTCCAGAACACTTTCATTCACAACTTCAAAAAATCTAAGGTAACATATATTAACTAGCAATTAATAAATGCTAATTCAGAACAAACTACTAAAGAAACTTATATTTTCTATAAAATGTTCCCACTGAAAATGCGCATATAAAGACACTAATATTTCTCTAGCATTTTTTATTGAATTTCCTTTTCTTTATTTAATGTTTTAAGGCCACTGATATCTTATCTTTACACTCTGGAATAAATTAACAAGTTTTTATTAGAGTATACTGTCAGGTTTTTAAGATAGAAACCACGGATAATTGATAATAGTGTAATATTCATTAAATATATAAAAATATTGAGAAGATACTGGTAATGGCTTAAAAATTATTTATATTAATACTTATATTCGTTGTTTAAATAATTTCAAATAATTTTTTGAATATTAAAATGTAAAAAAGGCAGTTTGAGCATAACTTATGCAACTGCGTTTACTCGCAACCGAAATAGGCAATAAATCTTGTGATGGAGTAAAATTGTGAAATGAACGTGCAAGTTCTTTATCTCCCATCTTTTTATTTATTGCATGTTGGAAAAAAAAGGGATTTTCCTTCCCAATTGAACCTATGATTAAGCTAGATTCATATCTGGACCATTATATATTTATTGCAAATTTAATACTAAGGGAAATCTGTTCACTTGTAAGAAATTCCCCTTGCAACACTCATTACAACATTCCAGCTAAATTTAGTTTCTGGTTTAAGATTAAAATAGTAATGAAATGTTTTTCAGTTTTTACATGGTGGTACTTTATGAGCGGATGATACTTTGGGAAAAGCCTCTATAGAAGCTCATACTGTACCATCGGAGTATGGAAAAGACCCCCTTAGGAACCCCTTTCTGGTTACCACGTATTTTCTTTTTCAAACTAAATTAGGGATTTTTTAGATTCCAGATTTCAGATTTATAATACCCACTCCCAAGAGTAAACATGAAATGATTTTGTTCTGCTCGTTCGTTTCCCTAATTAAGAAGCGGCCTGATGGCCAATTGGCTGGTGCTCTAGCCTTTGGTACTACAAGCGTCAGATACGAATCCTGTCTGTGGCATGGATGTTTGCTAGTTCAGAATCCCCGTTAAACTTGTAGGTTCCGTTCTAATTAGCCTAAAGTGTGCAAACAAAATGACCGTAGAGCCACAAATCAAACCAAACCTTATTTAAGCAATCCAACAAGTATATCTAAGGCTCACAGTTAAAATAGTTGGTTTCTTTGCATAAATTTCTAATACAAATTAAATTTTTGAATTAATTTCCTACTATTAATTTAAATATTCTAACTTAGTTAATTTGACATGAAATAAACATGATATGCTTTAGAAGATTTATTAAAAATTAATTACTTTTATGACATTTTCCTCGTCCTATTTGCATGTCAGCCACTGATTGAATATTGATTTTACCCAGAAAATTACTTTTGCTGATTTTTTTTTGGTATTACCTTCTTCTTAATTTTCTAAATGGCTAAATCTTTTTCAGAATCTTTTTATATTAGATTAAGACATCTCCTTAATTCAATAAAAAAATTCTACAGTTAAATTATAAAAATTTTCATTTAATTCTACAATTAAATATTTTCATTTAATTCTACATTTAAAATTTGAAACCAAAGCAGGCTTTTTATACAGATGATTTAGCACAATCTGTGAAAGAATTTGTGTCGTTCTTCAATTTAAATGCATCTATTAGTTAGCCTTTATAAGACTGATTGGAAAGATACTTGAAATACAACAATACTTGAATTATTATACAACTATGTGTATTATGTGTATTATAAACCACACAATATAATTTTAATGTTGTACGATATTTATTTACACTTCTTAGTTAATTTAATCACTTTCATTGACAAATGATTCATTGGCAAAGAAAACAAGTACACATAATTCATTGAAAATTTACATTTGTAAATTTAAGTAATAATAGAATATAATAAATAATAGCTAAAATAATATAATAAATAATATAATAGATAAAATAATATAATATAATAAATTTATTTACTTATTATAATAAAAAATAAAAGGACAAATGTCTGTCTATCTACAGGTATTTTTCCATAAAAAAAATGTGGATCTCAAACACCAAAACAAAAACAAAGTACAAAAATTATTCTGTATATAATTCGTAAATACAGTCTTATCAATCATAATTGTGATTTCTTGTTTGAAATATGGATCTACGTGAAATTTACTGGACTATTTAAAATAAAATATGTTGGTCTGTAGTACATTGGCAGACCTCGTATACCACTTTTACATATTCCACAAACAGTCGACAAGCAAGTGCTCACCTTCCCTATTCATGTGTCATAAAACAGAAATGTTGGAAAATTCTCACCATGCAACAATCTCACCAAATCTCCCCGAACAATCTCACCAAATCTCCCCCCCCGAACAATCTCACCCAAATCTCCCCTCTGCTATTGATGGGGATGTTTATAGGCATTGTCATAATTGTCACCGAGTCTCTTTGTTTTTGAAGGCATTGATTGCAATGGATGCCACCAGTGTTTTCGAGCTTAAGTTCTCCCTACCCGCTTAACTGCCCATGCTACTTTTCGGTCTTGTATTGGACTACGCGAGAATGATTTCATTAGAAAATATATATATTCTATTATTGCATGTACATAATTGCATTGGAGATGAAATGAAAAAAAAAAGTTTTAAAACATTCGTCTTGCTGAGTACATTTTTGAAGACAGACATCGAAAAGATTTGCTTTGGAAAAGGAATTAAGAAGATTACGAAAAAGTTCAAATGCCACTACTTCATAGAATTAGACAATGTTTCCTACGATTGCATGAATTTAGAGATGAGGAATGCAGACTGCAAGAAAAGACTGCAAGTTTCTCGTTTCGTGAAATCGATTCTTATGCCAGAAAAGATGCCAGCACAGCAATGCATTTGTTCCATGAAGACTTCTTTCAGTACAACAAGGCGTCACTTGTGTTCTCGTGAAAAAATGTCCATAACAGAATGTGAAAATCAGTACTTGATTCATTCATCTCTTTCAGACCATCCCTTCACTCATAGTCATCTACAACAGTAACTCAAGAATAGAGAAAGAATCTGACTGGAACATATTATTAAGCATTATCTATTACATATAGTTGACAAAAAGTCTCATAGATCATAGTTATCTGCTACAAATTATTTTAACTTTAAGTTATAAACATCAAAGGGTTTAATGCAACAGAGAACAATACGTTATTTGCGTGTGTAAGTTTATTATATACAAGATGTAACATCATGTATTCGTTCCATGAAGACTCCTGGTAATATAACAAGATATCCCGTGTGTTCTTGTGACCAAATATCCTCAACAGAATATGAAAAACAATGCTTGATTCCTTCATCTTTTTCAGACATCCAGTCATTCATAGTCATCTACAATAGTAACTCAATAATAGAGATAGGAATCTGACTGGAACATAGTCTCAAGCATTATTTATTGCATATTGTCGACATAAAGTCTCATAGTTGCCTGCTACAATTGATTTACCAACGATGCGTTATTTGCGTTTGTACGTTTGTTATATAATTGGTTTTTCGGAAATATCCAGATTTAGTATGATGCATCATGTTGCAAGGGGGCAAGTCCCTTTCGCAGATTCTGCATATTAGAATATCATTTCTGCAAATGAATATTAATGTTAGTCTGATACGAATATTATGTATATTTAATAACCAACGATATATCAATAAAATTTTAGAAGCTCAGTTCCTGTAAAATCTTTAGAAATATGGTGTCATTAAAAAAAATTATCAGTCTGCCTATAGCAATAATAATAACAAAATTTTAATGTTCCCAGGTCATTTTCATCTCAATCTTCTTTTCATCAATTTTCGTGACAATAAGTATGCTTGTATAAAAATGTTAAAAGTTTTTTCTAAGCAACCCATGCTCAGTGTCTTGAACAGCTTTCTTTATTATAATTAATTTTGATGACATTCTACATGTGGAAATAATGATTAATATTTTTTAATGTAACCATTGTTTAACTTCTTACCCGATTTTCTTTGTCACTGTGATGAACTGAAAATGTATAGAATCTGATAATTGACGAACGTTTGGTATGCAACGATCACCTGCATATTTTTGGGCGTCGATGCCCATTGAATTAGCATGCATATTGAACCAATATGAAATCAGACAATCCTCAAATTGTTTGCTATCAAATCCCTATCAATTTGATGCCTCACTAAATAAATTAGATTATAACTGGGCAAGGTAATGAAAGCACTTATATGAAGCAAGGCAAAGCACTACTTTATAAAAAATTTCTGTATCATTCAGATATATTTAATTCTAGTTATGCTTATCCGAGATTATATTTCCCCATTTCTAAATTTCTCACTAGTATTTAAATTGTTTTTTTATTCACTATCATTATTATTATTTTGTTTTAATATTGCCCTCATATTATATATTATTATATTGTTTATTAAATAATAATATTAAACATCACACGATTTATACATATATTAATTTCCCACCTGAATAATGAATCTATATTTTCATATTTATTAGAGGATTAATTGCTATCATGTCCACTAGAAGAATTGAGATTGAACCACGTGTAGATAATGAACAGGCATGATAATGATAATAAAATGACATGATAATGAGCGTCTTCAGAATAAATTAATAATAACTAATTCATCCACTGTAATTCTTCTAGGGGCCTGATGGCCGAGTAGTTACAGCTCTGGCGCTCGGTACCACAGGTTTCCGGTTCGAATTCTGGAGGGCCCATGGATGCTTGTAGTGGTTTGGAATCCCCTTTAAATCGTAGGTCCCGGTCTAATAAGATCGTATAGCGTTATGGGGGTAATGTTACTCGCTTCCGTAGCATATCTTCAAAGCTACCCCTGGGTAGTGCTAAATGAGTAACAGTGGTGCAGCCTTTGCCTATGGCATAAAGATTAACTTCTGTATTGCCAGCTGCATTAGAAACAACAACAACAACTATAATTCTTCTTTTCTTTTCAGGAGATTTTATGCAGAGAAACCACGGAAAAAGATGGAAGAGTATCAGAAAACTGGCTCGAAGACTGGTTGCTTCGACGTTTATTATTACAACAAAAACTTGTTAGTACCACAAAACCATGATCCCCATAAATACGAATGTTTCTGGTACTAAATATAGTACGAACCCCAATGAAACATATGGAACCTCGGACAATCACAACTCCACTGAAAAACCTACTGAAAAAGATGTAGAAAATTACACCAGGAAGCAATCTTATGCGGGCGAAATCCAACTGTACAAAAAAAGATATCTGATGTTATTCCTGTTCGCCATGTGTTCTATGATGAATGGGTTTCCCCAATTCCAATATACAGTAGTTGCTGATATTGTCGCCTGCTACTATGATGTGTCTTTGTCAGATATCAATTGGACATGCGTTGTATATATGGTCATCTTTCTACCACTTGTTTTACCAGTCATGATCCTGATGGACAAAAAGGGTCTGAGAATCACTTTGGTTATTGGAGCTGTCTTAAATTGTTTAGGTAAATAACTATATTACGGTCATATAATATTTAGTATTAAATGAAAACATTATATGTGAAAAATATATTATGATATACCCATAAAAATTATAAGTTCGGGATTTATTGTAGTTTATAAACTGTTCAATTGTTCAAACTTTGAAAAATGTAGTTGTAAGACTTTATGTAATGTAGAATTTTTGTAAGATGTAAATGTAGCTGTAAGACAACTATGATGTGTATAATGACTTACAGCTACATTTACATAACCAGATTTATTTAAATGTACCTGTAAGACAACTTTATACTAAAATAATATTTTACGAAAAATGTATATGTTTTAAAAGATCTATAGTACTCGTTTGTTGGTTAATTGAAAGTAACTTTGAACTGTTTTTCTATTCACCAAGTGTTAAACCAGATTATCTACTGTATAACGGGAAGGAAGGATTGGTTAAATTCGAGGGTTTAAGGTGTTGAAATATATAATTTGAGCAAATAGTGAAATGTCGTCTATTTTACTCAAAGTAGACGTCATTTGACTAAAACATCAAAGAAATTTTTAAAATAATTTAGTGGGAAGGACTCGAATCCTTTTTATTTTACTTCCTACTTATGTTACTTTTACTTATTTCACTTTTTATTTTACATTCTTTATATAAAAACAGATGTAGAAATTACAAAAAACTAAGTAAATTATTGTAAAAAAATGCAAATTTTACAAAATTTAAAATGAGTGCAATCTAATAAATAAATGAGGTAAATACTAAATAAAAATAAGACAACCCAAATTCAATTTAGAGGTGACCCCTTTTTGTAAACAATTTTCTTTATTAATGTTTTGATAAAACGAGTTTAATGTAACAAAAGAGTTTTTATTAAATAGCAAATATTGTCTTAAATGAATTAATTTTTTTTCTAAAATAACAATACAAATAAGTATAATTGCTCAATCTCATTTAAATAAATATTAATCTTTCTGCTTTTTATTTCGGGTAGTCTGTCAACAGTCTATAGCACATTTCATTTTTTTTAATTGAAGTTCTGCTTTTAATTAATTTGTGTTATTTTTACATTCCCGATTTGTATACCATCCAGTAAATAATTGAGATTTTTAATTTATGAAAGACACATAAATGGCAAGGATAAGTTAAAAATATAGCGAAAGTATTTATCAAATGTTGAATTTATATGATATATTTAAAATTTAATCAATTATGGTTTTTGCTGGAAAAGCGTAGCTATAATTTGTTCAGATTTTATTGAATTGTGAGATGGATATGAGAATCTGGCTCAGTAGTCATACATATCACGATATCTTCTAGTCTAAATATCAGACAAAAATGACAGCACCTAAAAAACTGACTGAAATTAAAATCCTGGTAATAAATTACTTTCTTTTCAACCAACTAAGTTATTTAAACTTCCTGTTGTTATTTTTCAATAGAAATATTCCTACTTAATTCTATTAAATAGAACAGCCCTAATTAATAGAAATAGTCCTAATTAATTTTTAGGTGTTGTTTGTTTTGTCTGACATTTAGACTAGAATATATCATGATATGTAATGTAATAATATCTAATGAGCCAGATTCCCACACCAAAACTCACAATACAAAAAAAAATCTAAACAAATTATAGCTACGCTTTTTCAGCATAACTATAATTGATTAAAATTTAAATATATCATACAAAAAATCAATTTGGTAAAAATAAAATAAAAAATCTGGAAGTGTTCCTAAAATAAGTAAGGAGTTAAATGGTTTGGAAAATCTACATAAAAATTAATATTTTTGTTGTTCATACGAGATGAAGATATTTAGCGTTTGATTTTCATAGTATCGATACATTTGAGATTTATTTATAAAACTTTTAATGCTCCTTTTAAGATTTTTCTTAATTCTTAGGTTCATGGGTGCAGTGTGCTTCATTTGCACCTGACAGATTCATCGTTATAATGGCCTGTCAAACCTTCTACGCATTTGGTCAAGTGTTCGTGCTAAGTTTGCCTTCCTTCATAGCTGGCGTGTGGTTTGGAGCTGGGGAAGTAGGAATGGCGTGTGCAATGGGTGTCTTTGGAAATCAGGTAGGGGATTCCGTTTTATAATTATCAAGGTGTAACGAAAATTATGTCCATTTATTTAAAGGATAATTATAAGACTTTATAACATCGATTCAATTTCCTACTATCTCTGATGAACCAGTGCATCTTCTATAATAATGTTAAGTGCGAAAATGGTACTCATTGGTATGCTGTACCATTGGACAAAGTGTAGGGTTTAGTTTGTCACTCTACGGTCTTTTTTGCACACTTTAGGCTAATTAGATCCATACCTACAGTTTAACATGAATTCCGAACCACTAACAAACAACCATGCCACAGTCAGAGTTTGAATCTGAAGCCTATTGTACCAAAGGCAGAGAGTAGCCATCAGTCCGCAAAGTGTAAAGTAGAATGTTATAATATTTCATCATCTTATTGATGTCTTTTTGATGTAACTAACGGTCTATATAACAGATGATAATCTGCACCCAAAACAAATCCTTTTGAGTATATAATTGTACATGAAATTAATTGGCATTATGAGCTGTTAAACGACAACACAACATTAACTACTGAAGTTTATTGTTGTCAGCTAAGTCACTTCAAAAGCATTTTTGCAAGAAAACAGGCATTCGTTAAAAAATTATTCTGCAAAATAATAATGAAAAACTCCAAAAAACAAGTGTAAATAAATAGAAGGCTGAAAAAGTAAGCTTCACATACTATATTCCCTCGACCATGCTCCAACAGATTATCACCATTTTTAGAAGTTTACAGAATTATTTCATGAGATTAAGAACTAATTTCAAAGGGACAAGTTGAAATGAAGCTACTTCCATTTCAAGACAAAACAAAATGAATTTTATATTTAGAAACATCATTAAAGGTGATATTATAACATTCTACCCTGCACTTTGTCTGATGGTAGAGCATGCCAATTAGCATGCAGGGAAATGATTCTTACTAAAGATATGCACTAAAGTCATTGCTTTGAAAAACATTCCAATTCCACCTACATTCCGTTGAAAGGTAAAAGTATTATTATAACATGATGTACTAAAATTCGGATAACGTTCCACATTTATTAAACATTTCATATTTTGAAAATAGTAACTGTATCTGATAAAGAAAAGAAATTTGGTATGCCCCACTTATATTTTATAACGTTTATCAGCAAACGATGTAAAAACAGTGCAGTTTGTATTAATAAATTAAATGGTAGATTTACATGTAAAACCTTTATTTAGTGTAAGAATTTAGGGTTCCATGTTTTAGTTTAAATTCAAGAATCTCAATTTAAATTCAAAAATCATTAACAAAGGATTTCATTTGATTAGTTTTATTTGTTTGTCTGTTGTCATTCACTAATTTGGAAAACTGGGATAATTTTTATTGTTTATATGCTAGTAAAATAAACATGAAAACAAGTAATATAAATTAATTTTTAAAATTAAATTCCTACTTTTTAAGTTGAAATTTTCCTCTTACATCCGGTGCCATCTATTGGTAGATACATGCATTGTAAATTTACAAAAAAACTAAAATGAATTAATAAAATTTAATTACTGAATTAATGTTTGAAAAAATTGTATTAACATACAGTGTCATCCACTAAAAGTTAAAAAAAAAATGTATTTGAACTTGAATAAAAAGCATTTTATTAAGGATTGAAAATTTGAACAAGATATATATAGGGAGAGTGTGAGCTAATAGAAAAAATTGAAATAAACCTGAAAATAAGATCTTAAACGATTTCCATTAATTTCCTTTAGCTAGGTATTGCTCTTGGATTTATAATACCCCCGATGATGATGACCAACGACTGCAAAGATGAAGTGGACATATCGTTTGAATTGAGTGTCATTGGGTGGCCGATGGCAGTTATAAATACCATCCTTTTGATTATCATTATATTTGGTAAGTGTTCGTTTCTTTTATTGGGTATTAAACATATTCCCATGTGGCTTTTTCTTAAAAAAAAAAAAAGTATTTATTTCATTAAAAAATTAATTAATATATTAATACTAGTTTTCGCATGTCTCTGGCATAATACGATGAAGAAAATCATTGAAAGAAAGATCATCATTTGAGGTTATTTACGAACCAAGCCAATTTTTGACTTCTTCAAAGGAATGAAAGTACTTCTAAAAAAGGCCATGCTTTATCGATCGAAACAAATGGTTATCAGAAAGAGCAATGTCTGGAAAATATAACAAGTCGAATAGTATCATGTATATATGTATCGTTTTTTTCATATTCTGGTGATTTTTTCTTTCATTCTGATAAACAAAAGGATCAGTTGCAGTCAATAACGTTCACCAACAGTGGTTTCATCTGATTTTAACAGCTCATAATTTTTTTCTGTTGCCCATGGTGTTTTTGTTCTTCAGTATAGAAATTATCTACTTTAAATCATTTAAACAATTTTAGTCAAGTTCTTTTTAACTAGAATGTGTTCCCCAAATTCTTTTTCTGCAACTAAAAACAGATTCTATGACTAAGCAGCACTTACTCATCTATCTGGACCTTGACCCTACGTTACAGCACACAGGAAATGTTTGCCTGTTGTATTGGATTGTCAGGTATCACATGTCCTAAGTACACATTTACTTCTTTTAGATAAGCGGCCTGATGGCAAATTGACTAGCTCTCTGGTCATTGGTACCACAGGCTACAGGTTCGAATTCTGGCAGTGGCATGGATGTTTGTTGATGATGATTCAGAATCCATTTAAACTGTAGGTCCGGATCTAATCAGTCTAAAGTGTGCAAAAAAAATAATCGTAAAGTGGCAAGCCAAACCAAACCAAATTCTTCCACAAGAATTCGATTCTTTTTAGCTATTTTTTCATTAAAAGCACAAAGATAAGATTCTATTTAAAGCACAAAAGTTATATTTCCTACAAATATTATTATTTTTTTTTTTTTGTACAACATTCTACGTGTTCAGAGTTAAAAAAATTATTTTGTTCATACTTAAATAAAATGACTCACACTGAACATCATTACCTAATAACGTTAAATCAACGTGGAGTAGTTGCAAGTCTGATTCATGTGGTAATCTACCAGAAATCACACTCAACCATCAGTTTTCTTAAGAACTTGCTCTAGAACTTCTGCTTTTGGACCACATTTCATTTACAAGTATAAATAACACCGTAGATTCTGAAATGTATGTACTAAAAAAAATATTTTAATATTAGAATATTTTTCCACTCAAAATCGAGATCATCTATAAATTTTCAGATTTTAGTAAGTGTTGTTGTTGGGTCGAATTTATGTATTATTTCAATAATTATATTAATGTTTTAAAATAAAAACTAATAAACATATGCGTGACATCTAAAGGTTTAGTAAATGTTAACTTTTATAAAAAAATCTGTTTACTGCCTCATTAAAATAAAACTTAGAGCAATGATCTCCAAACTAAAACTTGTGGGCCAAGTTCGCCTACTAGTATATGAATTCCTGCTGCAAATACCTAACATAAGGCCCTGGATTTTAGACTATTCTGTATGTTCGAATGAAATTTGAGAATTTCTTACTTTGTATCTGAATAAATTGAAATTTTTCTATATATTTTATTTGTTATGTTTATATAATAGTTTTCCAAGAAAAGCCAGAACATTTTCCGAGTGTTGCTCAACTAACAAAGAATCAGAACAAATGCAAAACAGAATATGGAAAGTCACTGAAAAAGTTATTCAACGATCTACCGTTTGTGCTTTTGCTGTTAGGTTATGGTAAGCAACCTATCATTTGCATAATTTTTAGGAAATTCTGTCTACTTAATAAGATACAAAGTGGTCGAAAAGTTTAGATTTGTCTTTAAAAAATACTTTTACAAAAGATAACGTATTTGTTTTGTAATATTTGACAGAAATGATTTTTATAGTTGTTTCTTTTTTTTTTTTTACTGCAATACCTTTTTTGTCTACAATACTTTAAATACACGGACTTTCTTTTAATTTTTTGGAAATAATTATAAAATGTATAAATATTTACATAATATATTTAAAAAATATAATACTATTTAGATTTTTAACTGTCATTGCAAATTTAGTAAAATCCAATTTTGTATGTTTCCTTAATTAATATGGCATTTTATTACTTCTTAAAAATAATTTGGATTAAAAATATCAACTTAAGTTTCACGCCGTTTAAATATCACGCCGCAATGAAAAAATCTGTTCGCTTTCCAACACTTTAGCATAAGCATTTTTGCGATTTTTACAGACTGTATTTGGTGTGGGATTTAATGTCCTATGGCAATTTTTGTTGCTTTGTGTAGCTTCTACCACCTCTTAATAGTGCCATTCCGAGGACAAATCTTGCTAATGTGTGTAATGTATATATATATATAATACTATGTTTTGCCTTCTCTAAGGGCTTCCATGTTTTGAACTGGCAATCATTACCAACAACAACTTGTTTTCAAAAATAAACTGTGTTTCTCCGGATGAATTGTTTTGTTGTAATAAATAAAATTTTTTTATTTTTAAAATTGAAAATATTCATTGAAATAATTTTTATGAGCCTGTTTCTTTTCACAATATTTTCGTTGATAACAAATTTAAACAAAGTCGATAGAAACAAAATACATAAATAATATTATCAAGTAGAATTTGATATAAATTTCAAGATAATATAATATCGTTTTTGTATTCATCTTTGCATTTCTTAATTACAGGTCTTATAACGGGAGCTTATTTTGCCATGTCAACTTTAATGAATGAAATGGTGTTAGAGCATTTCCCTGTAAGTGAAACTTGTCTTTTTATTTATCATTATTTTTTATTAAGCTGGCAAGCTATTGAGTTGTCGAACAAATAAATCCTGCAATGAAAGCTATTTTATTTTTAATCAAGCAACAGTTAATAATAGTGAATGCTTCTAATTTATATGGGATACATCAAAATTGCATCTTTTATTAAATGATTTTGGAGAAGAAATTGGAATTTACTTTTTTTAGCTAACATTTAAAAAAATGTGAAAACTTTAAAGAAAGTATTAAAAAAATTGACGTGATGAAGAAAATCAATTAATATTGGGGAAAATGTGTTTTAGATTATAATTAAAGTATTTTCATAGAATACAACTCAACTTTCACAAGAAAATTATTTCGAGAATTTATAAAATTAAAAATCCATAATACTTAAATTAATATTAAAAAAATAAGACACGCACTTCTGTGGTTATACTAAAATATATTGTCAAAAGTTTGAATCCCATTAATTTTATTTATCATCGAGAATTATTATTTTCAGAAGAATTAAGAATTTATTTTTGAAATTATCCGATAAATTTCTATACACAATGGACTTCTCACAATCTGAGAGAAACTGTGTCATTCTCCAACAGAAACAAAATATGAGCACGTTGAAAAATTAGTCTGCATTTTTTGAATGAAAGAAAGCGTTAAATTACATAACTTACTTTTACATAACTTTTCAAGACCGTGTTTTTAGAATGTATGTAAAAGGGCATTCAGTTTTACCTCTTACTAAAATGAAAAAAAATTATTATCTAGAGAAATAAATATATTTACCTTTAATAATCAGTAAAGTAGAATAAGATATGTTCAAAATTTAAATGTAGACAATGTACAAATCATTTTTTAATGGAGAAAGTGTTAAATTCGAAATGCGTTCATAACATGTCTTTGAAATGTGTGTAAAAGGCATCATTACCTACTACTAAAATGTAAAAATATATTTAATTCTATAAATATAAGACTATATATATTCTATAAATATAAAACTATATATATTCTACAAATATAAAACTATATATATTCTATAAATGTAAAATATTTTCGTTTTCCCAATAATTAAAAAGTAGAATTATATGTAAAAATTAATGTGGAAATTAGATGCCGATAATGGTAAAATACTTTTTTACACTTCTTTTTTAAAGCACTTTTTAGATAGCTTTAACTTTGAAATCTTTTAAAAGAATGTGAATTTAGAATGTACGTAGAGCTCAGCTGGTTTTTACCACTTTTGCAGAGATAGAAAATATTTTTGTCTTTTTTTAGTATTACATTTGGAGATGAAACAGTAAAACATACATGGTTACCTCGACTGCAAAGACAAGTATTGACAAATAACACATATGTTTTTTACCGTTACCGAAATTTTTTTTATATATATTATTGTTTCATAAAATTATTTGAAACTAATACATATAACTTATGTAAATACACAAACAAGTAGAAATTCCCGGCTTATTCAGAAAAAGAAAAGAGCGATTTACAAATATATTATGTTCCAATATCTTTTTTTTATAAATAGGAAAATTATTTTAATTCCTGATTTGTTTATATTTTTCTTAGCATTTTCATAATTTAAATATTTTTATATTTTTCTAATATTTTTCTAGGGCGAAGAGGTTGATGCTGGATGGATGGGAGCTATAATGGTGTTTGCTGGAATGGTTGGATCTGTGATTTTGGGAGCTATTTTGGATAGGACACATAGATACAAGTAATATTTCACTCATATTTGCAAATGAAAATATAAAAAAATTCGGATAATTTAAGGAAATAAATTATTTTATAGGATCAACAAGTTCATAAAATAAAATATTAATGTTGTTAATGGAATATAAAAAGTGTCGTAATACTCAATAAAATTATGTCTTTTCCTGAATTCATATATAAATAATTTAAATAGTTTTTTCATTAATAATTAAAATAAATAATATCAAATTAAATAAAACGATACATTGAGTAGGGTTTTAAAATTAAAAATAAATTTCAAAGATGCAAATACGGAATAAAATCAACAAACGATTTAAAAAAGTAATTCAAAATTAAAAAATAAATAAATTGATAAAATATTGATTGTGAAAATTATTCAGCATTTTTAATTGTTTACATTCAGTTCTTAGTGAAATGTTAAAAAATAATTTTGAAATCTTTTTAATAAATTATAAATTATTTATATTATGTAATGTTTTTGAAACAATTCGTAATGTAAAATATAACCAAATACGTGATTTATTTGAGCATTTATTTTGAATATGGAATATTATTGTAAAAAATTGCAAAGTTTTGCAATCTGTATAATAACACATTGCAATATGTATTTCAAAAATATTTTCAATAATTAAGATATTTATAATATTGATTGAATACAAAATATGTTTTCTTTAATTATTATTTTTAAGATACTTAATATTCAAAAAACATGAATAATTAATTAAAAAATTTCTAATGCAGAGAAAACTTTTTAAAATCTTTATTCAGGCTAATTTGAATTTTATATTCCTTCAGTGTAATTTTCAAAATATTTAAATTGCATTTTATTTCGACTATGTACCATTATTATTTTTACAATTAGTTATTTCATATCATTTTACACGTGTTTACTTCTTTCAGGGAAGTTTCTTTGGTAGTGTTTGTTTTGAGCTTCTTATTCCTTGTTGGTTATACATTCCTGATACAATTAGAAAAAATGTGGATTCAATTCCTTTTCTTCACCTTACTTGGGTAAGTTAGATTTAGTTAATAATAAAAAAATCAGTCTATTATTTTAATACATTTATAATATTACATTTGTTATATGCGATTCAATATGGCAAATAAATATTGTATAGTGATAGATATTAAAATCTAATGTAAAACTATATCTGCATGTGTTATATAATTGTTCTCGTAAATTTCTAAAAATTTGACAGTACATAAATAAAAAATGATATCGATACTAAACATGTTAATCAAAAGAAATAAAAATTAGCATTAGAATGAAATTATTTATTCACATTAGTATGTAAAGAAATTTTATCATAAAACAATCATCAACCTATCTCTCTCTCTTTCTCTCTCTCTCTCTCTCTATATATATATATACACTCAAAACGAAAACATTATGACCACCCCCTACATTTTGCAATGAACTCGCCTGGATAACGTGGAAGACACATGATCAGGTGGAAGTAGTATTTAACTGCTGCTGGAGAGTCTGAAGAATCATTCTTTCACTTACTTCTGTGTGTGATGGGAAAGACTGCGGATCTAAGCGACTTTGATAGAAGGCAGATTGTAATGGCTCGAAGGCTCGGAACAAGTATTTCGAAACTGCATGACTTGTGGGTTGTTCGGGATCTACAGTTGTTAGTACTTAAGCAAAGTGGATGAATGACGGTGAAACCAGCAGTAGACGACATGGTGTTGGACGTCCACAGGCTATCAAAGAAAAAGGTCGTCGGAGACTGTCTCGCATGGTGAACAAAACCGGAGCCAGACAGTGGCTCAGCTGACAGCACAATACAACACAGGGCCAAGTAGAATAGTATCGGAGCACACTGTTCAGCGGACACTGTTGGATATGGGGCTACGCAGCAAACGTCCCATTCGTGTGCTTTTTGCTGACCAAGCGTCATCGCCAACTGCGCCTGCGCTGGGCCCGGGAACATCGTGACTGGTCCATGGATCAGTGGGAAGAGTTGCCTGGTCAGATGAATCACGGTTTGTCATTCATCGCGCCGATAGCCGTGTCAGGATACGCCATCTTCCTGGCGAACAGTTGCTCCCTCAATGTACAGTGGGTCATACACAGGCCGGTGGTGGTGGCATTATGCTTTGGGGGATGTTCTCTTGGGCGTCTCTGGGACCCGTGGTTGTGATAGAGCAGACCATGAATGCTACAGGGTATCTGAACATCATTGCCGGACCAGTTGCACCCTTACATGGCCTCTTTTATTCCAGCTGGAAATGGAATGTTCCAATAGGACAACGCCCCTTGCCACAAGGCTAAAATTGTGTTGGAGTGGTTCCAGGAACATGATGCTGAATTCCAGTCAATGTCCTGGCCGCCTAACTCACCGGATCGCAATCTGATAGAACACATTCGGGATGTCCTGGGACGGCAGCTCAGGTTCAAAGACCACCAATTCGCAATATCTCGGATTTGCTTGACCGTTGCTTAAACATCTGGTACAATCTGTCTCCAGCCATCTACCAAGGACTTGCTGTGGCATCCATGCCAAGGCGGGTTGAAGCTGTGTTGCGCGCCAAGGTGGGCCAATTCATTATTGACAGGTGGTCATAATGTTTTGGCTCTTGAGTGTATATATATATATACATATACATAATTTCTATATTAAAATTTAGAAGAGGCAATTAAAATTTTTCTCTCTATTTTATGATTGTATGAGCTACCTGTAATCTAAGTATTTCTGTAATATTTGTTGTCCACGCTTGAAGTAATGGCTTTTAGCGCCTTGAAGACTCTTCTGAATTTTTAAGTTCAGAGCTTTGTTATATTTTTGTGCATATATATATATATATATATATATATATATATATATATATATATATATATATAACAAAGTGAAATTTAAGTAGCGTGGGCAAAGGACTTTTCAGAAGTGCTAAAAGTTGGTATAACAAAGCCGCTGTTAAAAAACATCCATAAAAAATTGAATAAAATATCATGCTTTATTAAGAAATATATAACTTCAAGACATTATAAATTACTTTATTTCTGCTCTTTAGATTATAATATTCAAGTCTAAAAATTTAGCAACGTATTTCAATAACATGAAGCAAAATTCCTTCCGTTTAGAAACGATATGGAATAAAATAAAGGACAATTTATTGAACTTTTAATCTAACTCTTGTGCGCCAGTATCCCTAAAAGATGCTACTTCACACTCATCAGATTAGTTAGTGAAATGGGCATTTTCATTAATTTTATAGATAAAAATTTTACTTAAAGGGTTGTTTAGGTGTTACTACTTGTTTTTAAAGTAAGCTTGAGTGAGGTCTAATATTAATGTCTTTGATATTTTATGATTTAAAATATTATCTGATTATGGGTTTTTAAAAATTACTAACTACATTTTTAAATGTTCCATAGTTGTTTGGATTTTTGATACTTGTGAATTTATTTATTTCGAACACACTATTAGTTTATCCCAAACACCATTACAACTTCTTTAAAGATTTTTATTTTGGAAAATTTGTAATTCTTTGAGGACATTTATTTTAATTTTGTTACTTGACATTATTTGTTTGACTTAGGCCTTCCTTGGCTGTGGAGACGTAAGTCATAATTAATAATCATTGGTCTAATAATTGAAAGTGAAAATAGCTGTTCTAATACTGAGATTTAATTTTGAGTTTCTTCTACTAATTCATCTGAACTTGTTCATAGTTTAAGTTTTTATCTAATGTATTTTTTAATTTATTTTTGCGTTTAGTTCTTCATCAGTGACTCCGGAAATAGTTGGTTTTATTTCGTCGAGAAAATTCTTCAAAGTAAATAATTATAATTTCTCCGTAATCGGTTTCGTAATCTTCAAAGTTTGTTAAACCAATACTTTAGATTTGAAACTTTGTTTAGTTTCTGTGAACGATATGATAGCTAGCGGTTCATATATGGAGAAAAAATTTTTATAATAAACTTGTATATATATATATATATATATATATATAATGTTACTATAACATTTAAATTTAATAGAACAATTATACACAAGTTTTAAAGCTATTATATTCACTCATAAACATGAAACAATATATGTACAAAATATGGAATCACATAAACATATTCCTTTGCTTCCTAATCCAAATATTTTAATCAATGAGCTAAATTAAATAAATATATTTTTATTAATACTAAAGGAACTTTGACTTAATATTATAATTTTTTAAAAAGTCAACAAATATGATATTATATTTTTGAAGGAAAAAATTTTTGTTGAAAAAAATTATAAATATGATTTTGAATATCATTCAGAGTCACTATGACTGGATATTTGCCAGCAGGATTTGACTTTGGTGCTGAAATAACTTACCCCGAACCTGAAGCCATATCTTCCAGCTTACTCAATGCATCTACTCAGGTATTACATAATTCAAATTTTACAACTAACGAAATAAAAAAATTTTTTAATAGAGCTTATATATTGTAGGTTTATAGATTATAAATAAATTTTGATTCGTGAATTATCGTAAATTTTATGATATTTATAATTTTTATCTTTTAACTTGATGAAAGTGAATATTACAAAGAGATCTTGAACTTTTTTAAGAAACAGTTTGCATAATTAAAAAATTGCATGTGAAAGGATTTAACTTTTAGTGATTTTTAGTTTACTATTCAGTATTTTTATGCATTTATAAATTTATTTTAGAAGTATATACTTCGCGAGAGTCAGAATAAATGTAACGTACATTTAAGGACTATAGAGTCCGTAAAAATAAACATTTTTATATATAGCAATGTGTGAGCTTATGCAAATGCAAGAATTACGTACAAATTATTTTTTATTCTTTAACTAAGGAAATAACATTTTCTTTATATATTTTGGACTCAAAATTGTTTACATGTGTAATACCATCCAAATTCAATATTAGGTTGCTTTTATTGATTACAAATGATCTTCGCTTATGTTCTTCTACCCATATTTTTCTTTTGAACATCTGAAGGAATACTTACGGATATGAATATATCTTATAAATATGCATTATGCACAAATATGGCTAAATATACTTTCTATATGAATGTGAAATATACCTTATAAATATAATTCATATATAACTTAGATCTTACATATGAATATATAAGAATTTCATGTTGGGTCTGTTGGAAAGCCACCGTAAAAATATATTTGAAAATTATACTAATTGGAAAATACTTTCGAAAAAAAATTCATACATAATTTTTGGATAGCTACTTACATTGGAAATAGTTGAAATCAACACTTCGAACAATTTTTTTATAAAATCATTATAAAGGCATAATTGTAAAAAATAAAAATTAAGTTTTAAGAGTGAGTAAGTATGTCATTTCATGTACCTCATACAGTGCTAAATAAAAAAGAAACTTGTTTTTTACTTTCTGACTCATTCATATTGTCTCATTAATTCAAAATCAATATTAATGTAACAATGTACAACATGTAAGAAAAATTGTAATAGATACGCAATTATATAAAATATATCAAAAAGAGTCTCGCATTAAAAGTATCTAAATACGAGACTTTTAAAAGTAAGTATCGATTTGAAATGTATCCTCTAAGTTAGTTTCGATACACATTTCTTACAGGAACAGTTAAGTACTTCTATCTCTCGGCTATCTACAGATACAATTTGGAAAACATTTTGCCTGCATCAACCTGAAATTTATAAATTGTTTTTTAAAGCATGACCATCTCATCAGCTTCTGTTTGATCATAATCATTTGTCATATTCCTTCATCACTGTCATTTCATCTATTGTCAACTGCAATCTCTACTTGTCATCATAAAATTATATCTAATATTATCTAACTTCAAATGTCATGTATACTTGAAAAACATACCATCTCATATTTTCATATCTAACTCTTGTCAATTTTTTTAAAACTTCCTATTCATTTTGCCTTTGAACTTGTATTTAAAAACGCTTTCAAATTTCTCATCTCATCATCATTCAAATGGTCTACTCATCTCATCAGTCTCATCATCCTCTTTGTTATAGTCATGATCATCCTGATTATTAAAACCTGCATCCTATATTTTTTCCTCCTTTGTAGTGCTTTTGTTTTTCAAATAAATGTCGCATCATTTCTGCTGTCTAGGCGGTTCTCGTTCTCGATTTCAAGTCTTCTTCTGTACACCATTTTCAGTTTCACATGTATTTTTATACACCGCCTTTATTTTTGTATGTTGGGATAAAAGCGTTCAGGGCCATGTGTCATTTTTACCATCCATTGACTTCTGTCGTCGTTTATTTATGCTCATTTAAAATGCTTTTGATAACTGAAAGACAGCTGTCATACGTTTCTTAAATGCAAGAAACTTGGAACATAAAAAACCAAAATGCATCTGCAGATGATGACAGTGATGAAGTAGTGTGAAGTGAAGCCGTGATTTTATGATGACAAGCAGAGATTGCAGTTGATAATAGGTGAAATGACAGTGACGAATGAATATGACGAATGATTATGATCAAACAGAAACTGATGAGATGGTCCGCTTCAAAAATAATTTATAAAATGCAGGTTGATGCAGGTAAAAAGTTTCGGAAATTGTATCTGTGGATAGCCTAGAGTGCATGTACGAAAGCTTTTTTTTATTAAGGCTCTTAGAGGGAATTTCAAATCGGTACTTACTTAAAAAACATGTCTCGCATTTTAGTTACTTTTATATTGAAGTGTATGGAGAAAACGCTATGAGCGATGAAATGGCAAAAAAATAATGTATAGCTAGTTTTTAAAGATGGTTGTACAAACTGTGATGAAACATGGGTCGCTCTCATTACACCGGAATCAAAACAATAGTCCACGTAATGGAACATTCACTACACCTAAGAATGTGAATTTTAACTCACAACTTCAACTGTAGAATCATGCGCATTATATTTTGAAGATTTATTAACTTTGAGTTAATATAGCCATGGGCGAAAGATATTGTGAGATCTTGAATAAACTGCAACATACAATATGATTGACAAAGGGATTGTTTTGCTTTTACGGGAATACTCCTTCAGGCATGGCTGATGATCGAAACTATTTGAAAAACTTGACTCCCTTCCATATAGCCCTGACCTAGTTCCAACAGTTTATCCTTTTGTTATTTGCACTTAAAGAAGTTTTTGTTAGTAATTGCTACGACGAAGATACCGAAGCTGTTAAAACAGACTTTGCTAGAGTTAATAAGAAATCAGATGGTAGATTTGTGGATAAAATACAGAAGCTGGTTTGTACCACACGAGAATTACATACAGAAATATAGGTTTAAGTAATTAGGTAGGTTTGTTAGCAGTATAAAAGCTTCGGTAGTACTAAAAATTGCTTTAGGTACTAAATAACTAGTACTAATAAATAATACTAAATTACAGTAGATTAGCTAGTGTAAAAGGTCTAGGCTTTCATGTAAGTATAAATTTGTTAATAAAATTACCCTTGTTTGTTTTGATATCAAAACGTAATTTACTTAATGCACATGCATCGTACACCGATATACACAACTAGGAAAATTTAAACAGATTCTATATAAACACATTGCTCAATGAATTAGAAATTTTCTGAATAGTTTTGCAAATGATGGTTGAGGTTGAAAAAAGCACCGAATAAAAATGTTGATCAATGTTTCAAATGTTTTCAATGCAACAAAGTGACAAATTACATACAAATGAATGGGAAGCCCAAGCTGTTTGGTGACGAAAACACCTGTCACGTGACAAGTATGTTGAATTTGATCTTATGCAACCCTTATGCGCATTCTATTTAATAACTATTCTTTAGTCCCAACTGATATCAATTAAAACATTGTGCAAAGATTAGACCCATTTGCAATGAGGAAACCCATGAGACGATAAACATAATTAGATATTTGAGAGGGGTTAGAAATGAAGTGGTTAAACAAACCCTTGAACACCTTGCTCTATAAGTGCTCCACAAATAATGCATTGCTGCATTTATGGATGCAAATATATATTCGCAAGATTCAGAAAATTATACTGTTCAAGATATCATTTTGAAATGTACAGTAGTTATAGATACCATTTATAATAAAAACACCCCGTAAACTATACTAATATCTACAAAACAATAACAGGTCGTGCTACGATATTTATAAACGAAATTAGTTCAGTTACGCTATACTTATATATATATCTTGAAACAAAAAGTCCATTAGTCTTTCGTATGTAAGAAAACAATTGTATGTATTTTTGCAACTGTTTTTCATGCCATTATTATACATTGCTTGCTGTGTTTCATAAAACTGTTGGAGACATAATAATGATAGTAAATATTTTTTCTTCCTGATGTATCAATTGTTCTCATGGTAATGTTTAATTGTTCTTTTTTTTTCAGATATTTAGTATAATCCTCACAAATATCGCCTCGCTATTGCTGCAAAACTACGGAGATTTCTTTTCGAACTCTTTCTTTTCCATCTGCCTGTTAGTCGGAATTTTAGTTATGGGTAATTGAATTTTGTTGTTAATAGTTTTTTAAATATAGTTAAGTCATGTAGTGCAGAATGTGTGTATTGTTTTTTTTTAAAAAAGAAGGAAAAAAATCAGTTAAAAGAAATAATTCTCATAGAAATATTAAAATTTCTAAAGATTTAAAATAAACACAAGAAAGATTGTTTTATCACTTCGTAGAATTCAAAGCAGGAAATAATTAAAATTAAAACTTAGCCATTTAAATTTAGTAGTAAACCATTTTTTAATTAGTTAAACATTTCTAAGTGTACGAGTTTTAGACAATATATCGATAATGTATTGATTTTAAAACTATAAAGAAGGTTGAAATTTTTATCCACGTACACACACACACACATATATATATATATATAGTTTCGGGTTCGAGAGTACATCCCCTGATAGTAGGCAATATGGGGCCACCATAGGGCTATTGTGTCAATGATGATGATGGTGATACGTACATACATAAACACACACACACACATATATATATACTTATGTTTTCATTTTTTTTTTTTTCATTTTTCTTGCGTTTGAAAAGCAAACACAAGACAAATCAAAAAAGCTGTGTGGTCAAAGAACTTTTTGAAACATAAATGAAAGAACTTTTTATGAAACCATATCATATATAAACCATATATATATATATATTGACAATCGGCAATAAATATATATTACTTCCCATATATATATATATATATATGGGAAGGAAATATATATTTATTGCCTGAGGCGATCAAGAAATAAGAAAGGCTTATGCATGTTCAGAAATAAACAATGCTTTGTTGTAAATAATAATAGAAAGAAATCAATAAAAATGTACATAGTTGTAAAAAAAAACCAAAAATCAAATACTCAACTTATTATAATTTATGATAAATATTTCCTTGTAATAATGATAAATGATTACACTCAATCCTACATTATGCATATAACTTTTGCAACTTTAAAAAAATGGAAAAATGTCTAATTTTTCTGAATTATTTTGAATTTGAAATACAAAAAGGTGAATTTGAATTGCAAACAGTTGAATTTGAAATGCAGGAAGTTGAATTTAAAATATAAAAATTAAATATGAATGATAAAAAAAAAAATTTGTTATGTAAAAGAGTGAACTTGGAATACAAACATTGTGATCAGTACATTGTAAGTCATAACTGATATTTTACATCTTAAAAAACAATGGGATTGTGTCATAAATAACGGAATATTTCAAGCAAAATATATTTTATTTCAAACTTATGCATCTGAGGCTAATCACTAAAATGTAAGTATAAATAAATGTAATTAAGTATAGCCGACCTCATATGTGATTCACACATTGCTTACAATAATGAATTGGCTATTTTATTTACACTCAATATCGACTTTGTTTTAACTTATTCTTATAAATTATTGGGCTTTCGCCATTTACAACTGAAAATATCAAATGAAATGTATTTAATTTCTAAAAGAATGATTAAATTCTTATATTCTTGTTAAAGAGGCATTTTTCAAAAATATTTTTTTTCTCATAAAAATGCAATGCAGTTTCTATATGTATAAAAAATAATCACTAAAATTTAACTCTAGAATCGATAAATTATAGCTGACCTCATCTGCATTTTATGTAGTATTTTCAACATTAAAATGGGTCATTTCATTTGCATCAAGGGTGACTTCCTTTAATTTTGAAGTAAAATATAAAATAAAAATTACTTACAATACAGTTTCACACCATAGCAGCGTTGAGATGATTCGAATAACTGTGAAAGTTGAGTACAATAAACATTCACCAAAGAATGTGCTCTTTATCCTTCCTCAAATAGATAATGGTACATGCAAATCTGCTTTTTCTTCTTTTGAATACTGCGTAGCATAATGTTTTGAATACAATGGGAAACAATTATCATTCCAGCTACTCAAAAGACCACTGAAAAAAAGCTACTAAAAACTACTGAAGAAACTATCAAAAACCAATGGTTTTTTTTTAATTCGAATTTTTCAGAAAATAACGGTAATGTGTTTTTCGGTTGACATATTAAAGAAATTCTTGAAAACTTCATTATTTAATTTTGATTTTCCAGTATCTATCTATAGAGTATCTCAATATCTCCATTTAGTATTATAATAATGACTTCTTATATTGGGACAATGATTTACTATAAGGTTAGAGTTCCATATATTTTGAAATTTGAAATATGATATAAATCGATAAATTATAAAAATAGAATTTTGTTCATAAATATTTTTTTATTTTTCAAAGATTGCTTATAATTTCATTTAAATCACTGTTACTTTAATTAAACTAAGATATTAGTTATAGTTACATATATTAGTTAAAGGCAATTATACTTATAGTATATTATTAAACACTATTCTAATCGTCATTTTTTTATAAACAAGGAATAACAAAAGAGAGATGAATAGTTTTTGCTCCATGAAATCGTTTTTTATTTTTAATTGTTTATTTTCATTTTCAAGGTTGAGGGTTTAGTGTTCCTTTTCTATTCCCTTTTTTGCTACGTTGTGCTTTAAATTCATTCATGACTTTCTGAAAGTAACTAAGTTTGGTTTTTATTTTATTTTTAGGATCTAATCTTTTTATATCCCTTTTTTGAAGGAAAAAAAGGATTAGACATAAAATAATAAAAATAAAAATAAAAATTATAAAATCGAAAACACAATACAAAAATTATAAAAACTTGAAAATCAAATAAAAATTATAAAAATTAAAAAAAATAAATTCTGTGATGGGTCTTTTTTGTTTAAACTATTTATAAACATTTTACCTTTCAGATGCTCCTATTGGCTCTCACCGTTTAGCATGGTTTCCCAATCAGCGATTAGTAAACAAAGGGTTGGTTTGTTTGTTTACGTTTTGAAATAGTTTACGGCATCGACAACTGGTCCCTAAAATTGTACCGAATTTAAAAAATAAAAATTTTAAATTCTTTTTTTTATCTTACTTTTTATAAATAGTATTTTTTCTTTTTTTTTTGAGTACCATAATTTGAATTTTTAGAAACATTTATCTTTGAAATTTTTTACTAACATTAATTAAGCAGCCAATAATAATTCAAACATATTTATTAATTAAGATGAGGAGGTTAAAAAAAGTATTTTCATGTTGGTACTACTAATCGGTACGCCAGTTGCCAAAAAATTGCCAGTTTAATACTTTCCCAGCTTGTATTAAATGTGAACCAAAGAGGACAAATGCGGATAAAGAATGCAGTGATAGAAACCACACTAAATAATTTGAGTATAAATGAAATACTAAATATTGAGCAAAAATCAAGAGCCTATTGGGAAATGTCCATAAATTGGTTTCTTATGGGTTTCAATTGGGAGGAGACCTCAAGCCCATTTAGCCCACTGCGATAAATTTCTGTTTTTTTATAAATAGATATATTAATAGTTTTATTCCATGAAAAGTTTTGGTTTTTAGTGTTTGATTTACTACAATTTGTTTATAAATCGATAGATTAGTTTTTGTTCCAGAAAAGTTTTATTTTTATTTTTAATTGTTTGTTTTATTACTTTCACAGCTTGTATCAAATGCGAACTCAAGAGGACAAATGCGGATAAAGAATGCAGTGATACGAAACCAAATTGAATAATTCCGGCACATTCTTTTTCATTCAACGTTGGACAAGCCCACAACACCCCAATGCTTGAAGCCTTCTCGTGACAGTGAAATCAACATGAATCTTCTAACAACAGAATGTACGATATTAGTGAATACTTTTAGTATCTACATAAATGATGACATTCAATATTTGGACATTTGAAATGTAAAAGAAATAAATAGTACATAGGATGTCATATAAGATGATAGAAAAGTTATATTCAAGAAGGAAATGTTAACAAACATTCTACTTTATAAAAAATTTTTTTCTTAAAATAATCCCGGTTTGTTAAATTGTTGAAGATTTTGAATTGTTTAAGAAGAATTCTTAAATACTTTGATTTTATTCTGTCCTTTTTTAAAGTAAATTTTTATTCTGTATATATGAAAATTTAGGATTTAATGTCAATGTCCTTTATTTTGAAAGATGTGTAATATATCTATAATTAAAAAAATGTGTAATATATCTCTTGAATTTCTATTCATAAAATCTGTTGTTTTTTATTATTGTACATAGTGTAGGATTTTAGAAATGATTTTTTTTTTTTTGTAGTTGAATAGTTGCTATTTCCCCTATCATATGATATAACTTTTAATTTGATTTATTAGAATAAATCAATGCCTATAAACACATAATTCTAAGAAATTAATTGTAATTCAAATGTTATTTGTCGTCAAATATTAAAAAAATAGATTTATTAAAGATAAATTCAACAATTAAATTAATTACAATAATTTTTTTCTGAGTTTTAAATTTTTAAACAAATTTTGTAATTTTTTTGTAATTTTTGTAAACAAAAATTCTATTTATTATAACTTTAAAGGTTCATTTAAGCATATTTTGTTCTTATCACTAAGTATTATTGTATTTTTATATAATAATATTGTTTTTAAGTGTTTTATAATTAAATAAATTGAAAATGGATTATTAAATTATGTATTGAATTCTAAAATTTGTTCTTAATTTCCATTTCTGTATAAATTGTTTCACCGACATATGTGCAAAATTTATTTTTAATTTTTTAAATACTATTTTTTTTCACAACCATATAAAATAAATGTTGAAAGCTAAAGAATAAACATTTTTATTTGAAATCAAATCACGTGCATGTAAATAAAAAAATCTAACTTTTCTAATAAATTTTATTTTAAATGACAATATCAACAATTAAATTACTATTCATTTGGTTTTGATTGTAGTGCATTAGTGTTACATCATTCTCTTCATAGTTAAACGTAAAAATTTACTAAATTAAAATTATAATCATTGTTTTTAAATAGTTTCTTTACCTGTATTATTTATGAATTGCTAAAGAAATTATTTTTCAAATAGAATACGAAAGCAGATGAAATGTGCAATAACATATTTTTTATCACTAACCCAGCTACATAAAAATAATTTTTAGTTTTTGTAAATTCATTTAAAAAATATCAAGGGAAACATCTAAATAGCATCTGCAAAACATTTGATAGCGATAAAATATATAGTTTGGCACATTGTAAAGAAAGAATTATTTTAAATTATGGTTTAGACATAAAAAAAATTTAAATCAAAAAAAAATAAATGTTTATTCTAAATAATGGAACATTTGAAAAATACAAGAAAGATATTTAAAAGAGAACATAATCACATATATGTCAGTAATCTTGCCACCAGAGGGCACCAGTCGATAATATTAAAAAATAACGTTTTTATTTATATGAAAAAAAATAATAATAATAATTTTTTTTTGTAATTTTGCAACACGCAGGATAAAAAAATTTATAAATTCAAAGAAAAGAATTGAACACCAAAATTTTATAGTTTGATTAATTATATATCTTGTTTTATATAAAACAAATCTTTTGCTTTTATATGAATATATAAAAATATATTTTTGTTTTAAGTTATCCAACAAAAATTAAAAACAGAATTTTTATTTTGTTTTAAAACATTATTAAAACAATATTTAAAATTTTAACTTTTTAAATCTTTTATTTTGTTACTACAACTAATAGAAATTAAATAACCAGCATTTTATAATTGGTGATAATACCTTAAACAATACCGGGTATGTATATCATTTCTACTATCTTTTTTATTCTTATAAGAATTTTTTTTTTACAACTGAAGTTACAAATCACCCCTTTTCTTAACAAGTACAAATTGCAGATACACGTTATTAATTTTAACTAGTCTTTTGAAATGCAAAAATAGTAATGAAAAAAACTCAGATTGTTAAATTTAAAATATCTGTATAGTATTTTTCATTAGAATAAACTTCGTAAAGAATTTCTTCAAAATTAAAAATAAGTAATTATTAGAATTTTAATAATTAAGTAAACATATATATACATATAATTACATTAACATCATTTAAATTATTGCATATTTCTAAAGGTAAAGCTATACTTATATCTTCAAGGAGTAATTAACTGGGATTGACTTAATAAATCTTTTTAATTTCCACAATATCTGAATTGGAAATGAATAGATGTTTTCAAAGGAGCGAAAAACAGATTTTAAATTGAGATCAAAACAACAATAATGACAATCCATAACAAAGAAGCAACAAATAGAAATGTTTTTTTTTATTCTTTGCAGTTTTTGACAATTATTTTTTTATACTTTAATTCTTTTAACATTTCATTCTTATTCTTAAAAGAATAAATAATATATTTGCTATAAATGAATAAAATTCTTATAAGAATAAAAAAAAAAAGTAGTAGAAATGATATGCATACAAC
This sequence comes from Caerostris extrusa, assembly GCA_021605095.1. NCBI lineage: Eukaryota > Metazoa > Arthropoda > Arachnida > Araneae > Araneidae > Caerostris > Caerostris extrusa. The sequence goes on along the minus strand of BPLR01019536.1, from coordinate 37,260 downwards.
CTACATTATTTTAAGAACAGAATTGCGAAATAAATTGAATTAAACATTTATTACAATTGTACAAGTAGAAAGATTTAAAAAATAAATATTCTGCAAATATTTGAAAATGTATTGGTAATATGCAACTGTCTGATTGTCATACATAGATGAACGGCAGTTAGCAAGTGATTCAGAAGCATATATGAGACACATTTTGTAATTTTTTTATTACAAACATACTACTGTGTCCAACTAGTAATACCATTTTTCAATTTAAAATTTCCGGGGCTTATAGAATTTCATTTTTTTTTTCTTTTTTTTTAGGCTGCTGGCATTGTCCTTGACATCTGTATGTAATTTGACGTCAAAATATTCACTAGTGTCTGAGTTACGCTTAACTTTGTGAGACACTAAAACTGATTCTGACAATTTTTGAAATGTCTGAATGAATTGAGCAAAGACCTCGCATTAAATTTTGTTTGCGGAAACATGTATAGAATGTTGCAAAATGTATTCGGCGAGCATTCTTATATCGGAAAGAAATCTTTAGAGGTGGTATAAGCAGTTCAAAAAGAAGGCTGAGAACGCGTTGAAGAAGAAGAGCCCTCTGGTAGACCATCAGCATCAACCGACGAAGCTCACGTCCAAAAAATGAAAGATTTGGTGCTTGCGAACCGTCGATTTACAAATAGTGACCTTTCTGATGATGTTGGTATTTCAAAAGGATCGGCCAATTCCATTTTGGGCCTCAAACTCTCGCTGCTGCTCGTATTCGAGATCTAGTATTGCAGGTGTTTCGAAAAAACTTTTTTAAACTTTCCGATAAATCAGAGTTCTGATGAGCGCTTGCGCAGTGGCATCATATGCTTGATAGCGGATCGCTTGTGATTTCCGTTAGGAGAAAACTCTGTAATGTATGTAAATGCATATCGCATCCCCAGTCAAGCTGTCTGGCGGGAGTTTTCCTGGTTTTACTCTATGCGGTATGCAAATACGGGACAGTTACCCCTAATGGTCTGAATATTTCCTTCTATTCAAAATTGCTGCTCAATATTGCTTTTTATTTTTTTTTGAGGTTAGAAAACTATAAATATATTATATACGATCAAGTAAATGGCTTTTTCGTGATTTTTATCGTCAATTTATATCATGCGGTTATGTGATTTATTATTTATTTTCAAAGTCATGAAAATAGAGTGCAAATAATATATTATTTAATACAAGTTTGATTATATGTAGTTAAAAAAAATCAACAATTTTCAGTGAATATATCATGAGTGTGGAGACACTTATTATTGTAGTTTATTGCCAATTGATTGGCTATCATTATTTAAAAAATAAATTTTTTTGTAGATTTTATGTAGTATAAAAATTATAATTTGTGTAAAATAAAATATTCTTTTTATTTTCTCAATTTCATAGTTCTTTATTATTTTCCTCATCTTCTTACTGTGTTATGCTAATACTATTATTTCATTAACAAAAGTGTTGTTCTTTGAACTGCAGATATGTTATGTTTTCAATGTGACGTAAGGAGTATTTCAGTATGAAAATTACTGATACAAAATATATGATGCAACTATTATCAGTTTAGGAATGCTCCTGGATAAACATCGTCATTATTCGTGTAATGTCCATAAAATATCGCTTAGATATTTATTTTAATTTATTGAAAAAAATCTTAGATGATAATATTGCTAAAGTAAATGTTTGATTAATGCGAAGTAAAATGTTTCTGTTTAAACAAATATTGTTCAACCACAAGATTTTACTCACAAAATAGAAAGAAATTATATCTGTGGTGGGCTTTATAACAGTAACAGAGAACAGACTTGCTCCTGTTGTTTTATTATTATTCATCCTTTAGGTAAATATATTCATCTAAGCATTTTTTTTATCTGTTACATTTTCTTTTTATTGTAAAATACATTTTTTAATCAATTGATACAAAGCAATTGATACAAAGCAATTTTTTTTAAGAATTAAATGTTTGTTTTTAATACACACCAATAAATTGCATATTTTGTATTAAATAAATGTTAAGTAATTTTAATGTTTGTTCTTTTTCAAGAAATTCGTTATTAAAATCGATTCGTTAAAAAAAAAAAAGGGAAATATATATTAGAATTTACAAATTTTATATTTTTTAAAACTGCAGAAATAAAAAATTACAATACATACATATTGCAATGTCTCCAGTATTGTATTGTTTATACAATCAATCGAAATATTTATGCAATCAATTGAAAATGGAAAAATGTTTATTTTTTTTTATTTCAGAACGTTTTTACTGAATCTTTTAAATCAGTTAAATAACTATTATTTTGTAATAAAAATATCTAATTATGTATTTTCTTGATTAAGTGAATTTTAAATTAAATTTATGAAATTAATAAAAATAATTTTAATAAATTTTAATTAACACTTTTCAAAATTAATTAACAGGCGATAGCATTATTATTATATTATACAACATTGTAGATTTTGTTATCCTAAAAGTAAAACGTTTTAAAAATAAAAGAAAATAATAATAATAATAAAAAAATCAACTTATATTAGGATTTTATTATCAATAAATTTTATTTTTTATTTGTTATTTATTTATTATTCCTATTTTATTATGATTTTATTATCCGAATTTTAAAATAACAGAAAAAAAAAAAAATTCAACCGATTTTATAGTATTTCAGAAATATTGATCAGACCTGGCCGAAGCATTTATCGCCAAATATCATGGAAGGTATTGCTGTCAACAAAAGCAATGAAAACATTAAATCCTTAGAAGTTACCAAAAACAGCATTGTACAAAATAATGATATACGAGTGTATAGGAGAAGACTATGGATGCTCTGCTTGTTTAGTTTCTTGTCCATGCTGTGTGGTATGCTGTTTCCACTGTATGTATCCACGGCCAACGTTACAATGTGCTTCTACGATGTGGGGATGGAAGCAGTCAATTGGACTAGTATGATAGTTTTGTTTGTGTATGCCGTTTTAGCATTTCCAGCCTCTTCTTTGATTAATTATATGGATCTTCGATGGACTGTTATTTGTACGTCATTTTGGAATGTTTTAGGTAAGAATATTGATAGTTTAATTTTGTAAATTGATTCTATTGTACAAACTTCACTGGATTTATAATTTTTATACCATAATGTCTTCATGACTATGTTAAATACTTAAATATAATGAAATTTAATATAAATACTTAATTTTACAAATTCACTTATTATTTTAAGAATTGAAATAATTATTCATGTTAATTTTAAATTATTCATATTTAGAATTTTTATTTTTTATGATGCGATTAAAAGTATTTCAGTAAGCATTACTTTCAAAACCGTAAGTGCTTTCATCAACAATTTTTAAATGGTTAAATTTTAGAATAACTATGTTTAACTTATTTTGAATTAATTATCTAATTTATGTGACTGAAAATGAAAAGTAAAGTATGTTAATTTTAATTTAGTATAATTTACAAAACAATTATCATTTTATATAGTATGAACCAAAATTCAATGTTTCTCTGGAATTTATTAATACCTTCTTAATAACTGAAATCGCATAATTGTACTATATACACTCATGTACATAAATTAAGGATAATGAAGTTCAGGCAAAGAAAAGACAGAAGCAAAACAAATGTGACTCATTTGTAAAGTCTATTTATTAAACAAAAGGTAAAGAGCAAAAAAGATGCTGTATGTTTGACATAATTAATAAAAATTGCGATTTTTACTCCCTGAAGCAAATTTAAAAAAAGAACCTATTTACAAAAAACAGTATAACATGGTTAGTATGATGGTTAATATGGAGTATGTCTCCCGGCCGATGCAATACAGCCCTTACAATGCCTAGGCATGCCGAGTATCAAATTATCAATCTGATCTTGGGGAATATTACACCACTCATCAAGCAATGCTCTCCGAAGTTCCGGTTGACAGGTGGGAGGGGTTGACGGGCTGCAATTCGTCGGCCAAGCATATTCCACACATGCTCTATTGATTCAAGTCCGGTGAGTATGCTGGCCAATCCATATGGGTGATATCCTCCAATTGAAGGCATTCGTCTACAATGTTTGCACGGTGAGGACGGGCGTTGTCATCCATAAACAGAAATTCACCACCCATGCCGCCCCGAAACAAACGTACATGTTGTTCCAGAATGACATCCCGATGGATGTGGCCTGTCATCGTTACACTCTGAACATGCAGGTCAGTTCTGGAACCAAGAATAATTCCTCCGCAGACGAGCCATCCTGCACCACCGTAACGGTGTCGTTCAATGGTGTTCTCTTGGTGGTAACGGGTACCTGGCGCTCTCCATATGAAAGTCCGGCGAGAATCAGACTGCAAACTAAACCTGGACTCGTCGGAAAACATCACACCAGACCATTGTTGCGGTGTCCACAATGCATGCTCTCTATTCCAGGTTAATCGCAGGCGACAGTGAGTTGCGGTAAGTGGAACACATCTGACAGGCCTACGAGCATATAGGCCAATGTGCCCTAAGCGTCTGTACACGGTCTGCCTTGAAACTGTCGTACCGGTAGCTGAAGAGAGAGCTGACGAGACAGGTCTGATGCTGTGCTCCGTCTGTTTCTTTTGGCAGTAACTGCTAAATACCGGTCCTCATTCGGCGTTGTAACTCGGGGGCGACCTGTGCTGTAACATCTACTCACATTACCATCATCTTGGAATCGTTGCCAAAGCCTGAGATGACACTTGGGCGATTCCAAGTTCCTCGGATACTTCCAGCTGAGTACGTCCACATTCCAGTCGTCCGATAATTCTACCACGTAAAAAATCATCCAAATGCTTCCTTTGTGCCATAACTATGCGGTTATTGCCCTGAAAGGCTTTTTAAAGCGCTTGTGAACAATTTTACTTCTTTGCCACTATTCCTTATATACCCCTCTCTTACACTCTCGTCATTGTGACGTACTATTCGCTCCATCTGGTGGTTTCCTATAATTTGCATATTCTTCTTCAAGATGTGTGTGATAATTCTACAAGTGAAATTTTTATTTTAGAGTTCAATTTCTGTGTGATTCTGAATTATCCTTAATTTATGGACATGAGTGTACTATATAACTGCAATATATATAAAGTATAGCTTTTATTTTTTTGAGAAGAGGTTTTATACATGGAGCTTCTGACGAGAGTAACTTAAAAATATTTTCAAAATCTACAGAAAACGAATGGGTACCAGGCATTTTATCAAAGACATTATTATTATCATAGAGACTTTAAATAAAAAATATTTTCTATCGAAATAAATCAGAAGATATTTTTAATGAAAGCTTCCAAATTTTAGAAAGATTAACGTTTCTAGGTTTTATAAAATGGAAGTAAGATGTTCATTTTTAGTATAACAAAATACAAGAAGGAACTTTTATGGATTCTAGGTATGAACTTGAAAATGTTTCTTAACTCCACAAGAAAGAGGTCCTATTTTTTAAAATTTGACAAACAGTATTGCTCAATATATTCCGGTTTACGGGAGTATTAAGTTTAATCAGGACTTCATGTAACCACACACGGCTTTAGTGAATAAATAAATGATGCAAATCAATATTATTTTCTTTTATGACATTATTTAATGGCTTTAATAATATCCTTTGTTTCTTGCAAATTAGGGAAGGTGTTATTTAGGACTTGCATTTAAAGAAAAGAATTTGCACATTTTTTAATGAATACTTTGAGATGAAAATTTTGGAAAAATTTAATAAGGTGAAAATTGAATTACTTAGATTTTCAAAAGCTCAGATGTTATTATCAAGCTTATACTGCTTCAATTAGGTTGAGCGTAATATTCGTAATATAATTCATAAGTTGCACATAATATTCTAATTCCTAATGCACATAATATGACTAAATAAAAAATAGATAAGGCCCAGACTTCGTTGGTTAGATTGCTGTTTATGAGGATTGTGTAACACATTAAAAAAAAAACTGCAAGATAGGGACTAGCCACAGAGACGTGTGGTACATCTAATTCAGAAGACCTTGGCCCATCCTGGGCTGTGTCACTCTAAATGATGATGAAAATGCTTTATGGAAAAATTTTAAAGTACAACAACTTGCATACAAATACATACACATAATAGTGTTTATTAGCCCAAAATATATGATTTACTAGTTTTTCTTAAATTTTGGGGACAGGTCATATCATACTTGCTGAAAACTATCTTTTAAGCTCAGTAATCGAAAAATATTGGGATCTGTTTTGATACATTTTTCGTGATAGTTGTGTCCAGACGTTCTCCTCAGGATTGAGATCTGAACAAAGCAAAAGCCGGTTCATAACTTTGATACTATTCTTTTTAAATTTCTTTGATACTGTTTTAATTTTTTCAAGTTAGATGTATGAATTGATAAACTAGTATATTGTATTATTATGAGAAATTTGCAAATTTTTTCTGTTTATATTAGAATTCTCCAACTATACTAATATTCCCCAATGATTGTAGAACCCACAAAGGATAGTATTTACCCAACTATAAGAGAATTTCCAATGTTAGAGCAAAATCTATTTGGGTGAATGTGTTGGTTGTTATATAATTATATTAGTTGTTTTCTTCTTGAGTGACATTTCAATTTCAAAATTTTTGTATATTTATTTACCATATTTAAGTCTTATTAATAATCTAATAAAGAAGTTGATTTCATTAATTTGTAATATATTTTTATATAGTTAAAAACAATTTTTTATAATATATGAAAAGCATTCTATTTAATCTATTATTAGCATTCTATTTATTCTATTATTAGCATTCTATTTATTCTATTATTAGCATTCTATATATTCTATTATTAGAATTATGTTTATTCTATTGTTAGCTTCTATTTATTCTATTATTAGCATTCTATTTATCTATAAAATGATAATGAACTGTAAGTATTAAATGTTATGGAATAGCTAAGATACAAGGTAACTGTATATGCCTTTCAAAAGAAATGCCTTGTCTTCTTTAAATGACTTTTGAAATCCTTTTATAAATTTTATTGTGGTCGTATATTTTTTGTAAATTTTTCCTGTAATTTGTTTACATTTCAGCAACTTTGACTCAGTTTGCGACTTTAAAACCAAACAGTTTCATCTACGTCATGGTCAGTTGTTTCTTTGCATCGTTGTCTGATTTATTTGTCTTGGCCGTACCTCCTGTACTGGCCGCTAAATGGTTCCCCAGCCAAGAATTGTCCAAAGCATGTGCCTTTGGTGTATTTGGAAACCAGGTGATTGTTTTCATTACAGTATTAACATTATGCTCATTGTTATCATAAAAGAAGTATATCAGTTCATTAATATTTATGAAGCTAATTTAATATATAATTCATATTTAAAATAATTTCAAAAGTTTTTTTTATTACAAAAATGAAATGTAAACAGGGTATTTTTATTTATTTGAAAAGATAAATTTTTATGAGCGAATGTAAAAATGCTTTTTTCGTCCATCCATGGTTTTACCGAATCTGCTTCTCTCGAATTTGAAAGAACTTGTTTTCTTTTTTAACTAATATGAAATTTAGAAAATGTTATCAGAAAAGTAATAAAGAATTTTATTTTATATCTGGAAATATATATAGTATCAATAAAAATAATACTGTAATTTGTCTATAATGTTTGGATTATACCCTGAAAGACCTTAAAAATGCGTGTGCGGGTTACAGTCTCCTCTGCACCATCTATGGACACTAATTCTGAAAAAAATCTAAAACTTTTCAATAAAATAAACTCATAAAAATGTTTTTTAACCAAAAAAATGTTAGTGAAAAAGAGAAAAATAAACATTTTACAAATCATAAAGAAGAAGCGTAATTGCTATATTGGGTGTCGGTTTAGGGTGCAAAGGCAGCATTCTTTTACAGAAATGGTCTAGGTGTAAGGTGCATTCTACATGGCTAAATGTTAAAGACTGAAAAAGCCCTTAAATGAAGTCATAGAAAAATTATATATTTTAAAATATAAATTTAAAAATATATAATTATTTGCTAAGCTTTTAAGAATATTTTTCACAATAAAAATGATTTTTTTTTTGTATATTCTTTAGTTAGGTATCGCTCTTGCGTTCGTATTGCCTACTCAGATTGTATCCAGTGAGTGTTCACAGAAGGATCTAATTAGCACGGGAAAAGGCAACCTAGCTACCATTTTAAGTTCTGTCAATATCGTGGTCTTCATTTTAGTTGTATTCAGTAAGTTCCATATTTACATCCTAAAATATATTTAGAATAAAAAATTTCTGATTCATCCTAATCCGTTATTGTAACTGCATAGAACTTATATCAATTTTCCTTATCTTGCCAAATAAAATCATTTGATCAAAAACCTTCTAAGAATATTTAGCTTATGCAATAATGATTTTGTTCTCAAATGTTCTCAAATGCACATGATTTCATCCTTTCTTGTTGATGGTCATTTCTCTTTTTGTAATCCTTATATCTGGAAAGTATTTCGATGCGCAACGTTTTTTTAAAAAAGTTAAAAATGCATGTTGACTGAAAAGTAGAAATAATTAACAACTTCATTCACAAAAAAAATAAAAAATTGGGACTTCAATGACGTTATATAAAAATTTGACATTTACAAAATGCATAAGGGTTTCTAAAGTTTTATTAATAATTATTGTCTAGTATCCACAAAAAAGAAGTTCCTTAAAAAAATCTTTGAAACAACAATTTTATTAATTTTCTACAAAATATTTAATAAAAACTTGGAAGTTTATAAACTGATTAGAGCCCAATGAAAAGTCTTTCATTCATTCAGCAATTTATTAATTTTATTAATTAATTAATTCTTCAATTAAAATTATTTTGTGTATTTTTAAAATGAATATGAAAATTGCAAAGCTCTTAAATAATTTTTTTTTACAATTTATTTCCTAAAATAAAGAAAACTGGTTTTTTAAAATAGCAATATCGTCTTTTTGAAACATTCAAAGATCTTGAAGTTTACTTTTTAACTAAATGTTTTAAGTTTTAAATTCCCTTAATTTTTTGCTTCGATAACTTGCATATTCTATTTCTATCAGTTGCTCTTCATAACGCCTCATCACAATAATAATTGCACATCTTATGCCTTAATGATATATTCTTAGCTTGATCAAATAATTCAGAATCTTTTAGCTTTTCAGAATGCTCCAAAATTCCCACCCAGTATTTCTGAAGCTCACAAAAAGAAAGAAGACGACCAGTCCCACAGTCAAGTAGTCCTCAGTATGATAAAGAATAGAAACTTTATTTTGGTATTTATTATGTACGGTAAGAACTAATTTATTCATAGATTAAATTATTTAATTCTAAGACTAGTGATATTCATAGACTAATGATAAGCACTTCCATTTGCCCTTTCTTTTGAATTCTTTACTTAATTGTATTCATTTAATCAGTACGACTTTTTAAATTTATTTATTAATTAAAAATCATACTATATTTTAATATATATGATAGTGCTTTGAAAAAATGAGTATTTAATTGTTATATAGCTTAAAATATTTTGCAAACATGAAAATATTGATATTTTACAAAAAAGTTTATTTTATTTTAACGCAAAGAATATTAAAGTATATAAATAGGATTTATTTTTTTATATTGATCATAAATGATAATATTTTAAACTTTCTAATATTCATTATGAGCTTTTGTAATTAATTTTTTTTTTTCATTTTTAGTAGCCTGCATTTAACGCAGTTTATAGTTCAATTTGTTTTCGAGTTCATAGTTCAATTCGGTCTTAAAGTAGCCTTATAATTTTAACAAACTTTTAACAAACATGAAGTTAATGATTTTTATTTATCCTCTTAAAATAATTCTATTTCCTTGTACGGCGTTGATAGTCATCGGATATTTATCAATTTTAATTAAAAATCCCTCCATGAAACCGTAATTTTGAATTCTTCATAAATAATAAAATAACTTAGCAATTGATGTATAGTTCTAAGAAAGACTTGTCCAATACACACAAAAAAATGTAATCGATGTAATTTAAATTGGAAGAAATTGTGTTCGTACGATATTAAAAATATTCATCGGACAGACTATTGTCCACAGCGATTCTTCTACTGATATATTAATAATAACTATAACTATTTATTTATTACTTAGAAAATTAAAAAATACAACAGAACTTTCAATTTAGCAAACATTCGTAAAAAAATCAAACCAGCTGGTATAATCGGGGCAGACTCTAATATACTCCACCTGAAAAGAGGGTGAATAGATAATTTATACTTGCATTGGCCTACGATACGATATTTAAACAAAAATTTAAATTTGTATTTTAATTAAAATTTTATATTATTATTATTTTGTTTCAGGTATGATGGTGGGATGTTTTTTTGCTATGAGCACAAATTTAAATAACTTAATGCTGCATTTTTTCCCAGTAAGAATAATTATTTTTTGCTTGAAATTTTTTTTTATTATATTTCTGAATCTTTCTTACTTCTAAGTCATATTAAAAAATTTTTATGTTCTGACTGATCTATTTTTAATTGAAAACAATCATTAAAAACCGAACTTACTGATTTCAGCATAAAGAAGTAGAAATTGGTTGGATGGGTTTGCTTTTCGTTGTAGCTGGTTTAGTAGGGTCCATGATTTTTGGCTTCATTTTGGACTGCACTCATAGGTTCAAGTAAGTATCTCAGTACAAGTTAGGGAGTACTGTACGTGCGGTCTTGGTTCAGTATTGTTCATGGATAGAAACTAAATTATTTTTCAAAATAAAAACGCGCTAGTTAGCGGCCATATTTATTAAATTCCAAAGGCAGCATTGCATAACTGCAACATTTAACACCCCAAAACACAATTATATATCAAATATGTACAAAATCATCTTAAAAACAAGTTTCATTTAAGGGTCTTTGTATCCATCCTAATTGCCTGAAACTCTTCACGCGACTCTTCAAACTCCTTTTTCTCTTTCTCCCTCTCCCATCATCGGTTCCGAAGTCTAACGTGTGAAAAAAAAAGTGCAACGTCGTAAGTCCAACGTAAGGGTCAAAGGAAGATCTATCAACCTTGAACTCTTCCCTGTTGACTACATTTTGTTTCGGGATGACATGTTGGATCCTTACTATCTTATTTTAAGAAACAGCTGTTACAAGGAAAGTTATTAATTTATCTTGTAAGTTTATAATTAAATATTTTTTGGTGACATGAGATTATAAAAAAATTACAAAGATTTAAAAAAAAAATAAAATATATTATTTTTTAAAATTGTTAGAGATGTCTGTAACATTTTGTTTCTCTTGCTGATGTCCTTTAATTTTTCTTTTAATTAAAGTAGTTTAATAGATGCCAATCTTTAAGTTTCGATTAATGATAATATTAATCAGAAATGATGCTGTCCGATGTCGAAGACGATTTTATTTATTTTTTTTTGTCAATAATGTGAGAACTATATTTTATTATTTTTATTGTATATTAATGAAAATCAAGTTCCACTTGTGTATACTAATCAGTCATTTTAGAGATACGTCATAATTTATCTTATTTTCAATTGACAAAATGAAATTTCAACTTTAAAATATATCTGGTAGTAGGAAGGCAGAGAGCCATCAGCGGATTTATCTCAAGATTTTTATAATAGGAAGGACACATTATATGATTTCCTACATTATAAATTGTATAATGGCTTTCCATTAATCCTATGTTATATTTAATCTATTTTTGTACCGATATAATTTCAACATTAATGCAAATCCTTCCAAATCATGAATAGATGAAAAAGCCTTCTTTTATAAATCATTACTATAATAAGTTTAAAAATAGCAATTGTTTTAATTTATCTATTTTTAAATAAGTTAAAAAATAAAAAATTATTCCTTTTTGTTAAAATTATTTTCTAACTTTTGCCTAGTAAAATTTAAAAAGTAACCTAACTAGTAAAATTTGAAAGTAGTTAGCTAGCAAAAATTTGAAAGTATTTAATAGAATTTTATTTGAAACAAAATTATTAAAATCACTGAGCTTAAATATGATTTCAGCTCAAATTCTTAAAAAAATAAATAAAATAATTGAATTATTATAAAATAATACTGTGAAAAACATTTTTATAATGATATAATATTTAATTTATATTTACTGTTTATTTACTTATATACTTTTGTGATTATTATACACTATTACATTTTATTTACTATTTATTTATTAAATTCAAATATTAATATTCATTTATGAATAATTCATTGTTAATTAATTACATTTCATTTGAAGGAACTGCTAGTTGATGAATATGTCCATTATATTTCAGAGAAACTGCCTTTTCCGTGTGCGTAGCCAGCTTTATTACATGTCTTGTGTTCAGCGTATGTCTATATTTAGAACAAATTTGGATTCAATTTCTCACTATTGGTATATATGGGTAAGCATTGTTTTAGTAATTAACTCGAAAAAATGTTAGAATTATTCATTCAAAGAGTCTTTCTGAAAAATATGGCTGATTTTGATGTTACCTAAAGGTCACACTCATTTGTCAGATTAGAAGGTATTTAAATTGAAAATTCTGGCCAAATCATAGAGGAATAATCAATATGATTCCGACACTCTTTTCACACCGCAACGAAATGCAATCTTCACGGACCTCACACTTTGCTGATTTTTGCGATTCAGCAAGCTGGTTTTTTAGCATGGCATTATAAATTTGTAGTACAGAAAGTATATCCTTCGGATTTATAGAATAGGCTACGAAAGAAACGAAGTTTGGGGGATAAGAGTAATGTAGGAGTTCATTCTAAATTTCAGTAGCAAGAAAAGGTTTAACGCTAGACACAAAATGATCCGCATTTGGTAAAATCATCAACACCTAGAAGCTTAAATAGTCTAGCCCAGGGGTCGGCAACCTTTTGAGTCGGAAGAGCCAAAAATGGCAATTTACAAATTTCAAAGTTTTTAAAGAGCCACAAAATTTTTCTTGCCAACAATAAATAACAGGTGGGCTGAAAAGTTCATAGGCTGACACATAGATGGCGCTACTAGTATTAAACCCGTATGATTTTTAGTTAGCCCTAACCTTCAAAAGACACGTGTATAAATTTGATAGCTGTTGCGCTATTAGTATGTGAGTTATAGCATTTTTAATGAAGTTATAGCATTTTTAGTGTTCATCACTTGCAGTCTACTCGGCTGACTGTCGATTGACTCCGGTGTGAAATGATGGAGCTATGTTTCATCCATTGTCGCATATCGATGCAAAAATTCTGGTTTATTACGATTGAACAGCTCCAAACACTGCTTAGAATCATCAATTGGTTGTTGTTTTGGGTCGATTGTGAGCTCGCGCGGCACCCACTTTGAACAGAGCTTTTGCATATCCAAATATTCCTTCACGATATGTCCAACATGTTCCTTTGATATCTTTAGGGTCTCAGCTATCTCAATCAACTTCACTTTACGGTCATCAGAAATTGTTTTGTGGACTTTTTGATGTTTTCGTCGGTAACAGCCTCTTTTGCGTCCACTGCGGGCTTCGTCCTCGGTGCTCATTTCGCCTCGTTTAAATTTAGCAAATTGGTTATTCAAGTAGGTTATTATTTGGTTATTCAAGTAGAAAATTTAAACTTTACTAAACAATGTAATTTGTACTTAAAATAAAAAAAAAAATAAATAACATACAGCAAACAAATTCAATGGGAGCATTGGCTTTGCATGGTTTTAGAAAGTTTGAATAAATTTGGCTCATAACTTGTTGCTTTAAGTTTCAAACACGACTCTAAATTTTCATTTGTTAGTTGGCTTTACTTTTCTTTTAATTATATTCATGCAAGAGAACGCTTGCTCGCACGAATATGTCGATCCGAAGATAGTCAGCACTCCAAATGCCAACTTCTTCACCTCACTGTAGCAATCTGGAGGACTATTCCATGCGTCGAATATAAGTGCTTCAACTCGCGGCATTTCTTAATGTTGTTCACTTTTGTTGGGTTACGTACGTACATTTTGGACCTCCAACTCTTTTCAACTTGCTTTTCAACTCTGTAAATTTTCCACTCCACAAAGCTTTTACTTTTTAAATCGATCAATTGCATTTCTAGAGATCCAGTATCAATTCCAAATGGCTCAATGTGGATTTCGTTACTATTTGTGTTGAGAGGGATTTACTATGAATGCTAGAGTGGTTTTGTTGGTTTTGAATTGCCCAAATCTATCAGCAAATTCATCTTTAATTTTTTTTTATAACTGTGCTGAAGTACCTCGTGTCAACAGTTGCACTAGTTTTATCATGATATTGCTTTAGAAATTGAAAATGAAGTAATATACCGCTCTGATTATCTTCTTCCAAAAGAATTAATTTTTCTTCAAAACAAACCAATTCTTCTACCAAAACATAGTCTGGGTTTCCTTTCCTTGTAGTTTTAGATTCAGCTCATTTAATTTCGCTGTGATATCCACCATAAAGTAAAATTTTTGCAACCATTTGCCGTTCTCTAACTCTGGGGTGATTAATGCCTTTTTATTTAGGGAATGTATTTATTTCATTCAAGCATAAAACAAAACGCTTCAACACCAACCTTCAGAAAGCCATCGCACTTTATTGTGAAGAAGGAGGTCGGAACACTGAGTCTCCATTTCGTTTAAGAATTCTTTAAACTGACGATAGTAGAGTGCTTTTTGACAAGATGTTGTTAACAATCTTGATTACCAAATTCATGACCTCAACTATTTCGGCCGGAAATGTTTGGGCACAAAGCGCTTCTTGGTGTATTATGCAGTGAAACGTAAGAATTTCGTGGTTTATTTTGCTCTGAAGAATCGTTGTGGCCCCTTTATTTTTCCCATCATACTTCTGGCTCCATCAGTTGCTATTGAAACGATTTTATTTAAATCGATCTTATTGTCTTCAAGGCATTTTTGCACGGCATTCGCTATATCTTCCCGTCTAGTTCGTCCCGAGAGCGGTAGCAATCCTAGAAGTTCTTCTTTTTGGACCTTTGGGAAGACATATACCTGACAAAAAGGGCAACTTGTGCCGTGTCTTTTTTATGTCGCAAGACTCATCTTATAGCCAATGATAAGGCAGAAGAAAGTTGAATATCTTCCACCTGCAAATATGTTACATTTGAAGATATTTTAGCTATTCTATCTTGTACTGTTTTAGCGGATGGTGACAAATCTTTGATTTTTATCAAGATTTCTGGTTTGTTTTTTGAAATCACGAAACAGTTCTTCAGATTCCTCGTTAATCGATTCAGAACGATTTTAATTTTTTTTTGATAAAATAAATAATATTTGCGTGTGGAACTAAAGAGCCGCAGTTTCACGTCCAAAGAGCCGCAGGTTGCCGGCCCTTGGTCTAGCCTATTGAGTAAAAAAATATGCTAAATATAACAAGCACATTTACCAGAACTCTATATAATACAAGTTAGCCAAATAACTATTAAAATTTTAGGAAATACAAATGTTCATATACTTTTAATTTTTTCAGCTTCTTTTTAACGAGCTTTCTTCCAATTGGTTTTGAATATGGTATTGAAGTAACTTATCCTCTACCTGAAGTTGTATGTGCTGTTCTGCTCAACGGTTCAACAATGGTTGGTATAAAAATTAAATATGATTATTTCCCTTCATTGCATAGATAATTAATTAATGAAATCAAAATTTTAATATTCTGTTAATAATTTTATCGCATTGTGTACTTTTAATAATAAATTTGACTAAAATGGTGCTTTTTCTATTACATTATTTCCATAATCCCTGACATATATTGTAGTACATAGTTGAGGTAATTTATCTTATTTCTCAACTGTTATTAAAAATAAAATTACAATTTATCAAAAGAATTTTTTTTAATATAACTGTAACTTTCAGTTCAACTACAATAAACGGAAAAAATGCCAATTATATGCATTTCATGAGTTATAAATTAAACTGCTCCCCTTATTTCCCAAAATTCCCACAAGATCTTGCGTGAAATGGGGACACACTGATAAGTTGGAAACCTTAAACTATACAAGTATCGACATGAGATCATATCTCAAGATTTCTTGAGAATTTAGGGATATTCTTTACGGTGTCTTCATAGTAATTTCAGCACCTTCGTGGTAATTGTCTGGTGGTAGGTCATCAGAAGCTTCATCTAATCTGGACACCAGCCTTATTTATTATTCAATAATAGTAAATTTGTAACCACCCTCTAGATAAAAAATCTTACAAAAATTTTCTTATTAAAATATTAACCAGTAAATTATAAAAATTAATAAAAATTAGTTAGAGATATTTTTTTTCAATAGAAAAGAAAAAAACACATTTATTTTATAAAAACATTATGCTTTAACAATAATCAACGATACGTTATTATAAACTTAACGTACATTTTATACAAGTATTCGAAAATTACATTTATTAGTTTTAATTTTTCTCTATAGATTTTTGGAATTATTATAATAGAAATGCAGTCACATATTTTGGAAAGTAAAGGTCCTGTTTTATCCAATGCATCTATAGCAGCAGTGCTTTTCCTGTGCTGTATTGTTACAAGTAAGATTGGTTGTTATTACTTAAATTCCTGCGTTACCAAATAATCCACATTTGATTTTTACATGTACAGATTAACAAAGTAAAATAGAATTAAATTTTAAAAATTATTTTATTGAAATAATTACTCATAAATAAAAGGATCACAGGGGCAAAAAGGCAAAGAAATGTGTAGATTTACTTAAAAAGTAATTAGATAACTTAACATTTACTTGATTGCTTAAGAAAAAAAAATGGATTATCTTTAACTGTGATGGATTATTAATAGCCAGAGTGAATAGTTAAGAGGACACAGAATTTCGAAAAAACTTTGTTTTTAGTACTTATTTGGTTTCAAAATTCTAATATATTTTTAAATATTCTCTTGATTTTGTTTATTACTTTTGTTATGCTAAGCTTTTAGCTTTTTCTATAAATATCGTCAACAACATCAAATATCTCTCCACATTGGTTGCTAACTTATCGATTCATTTATATTTCGCTTTGTCTGCTGTCATTTTTTCAGAGAACAAAACGTGTTTTTGACTCAAAATAAAAAGAACTAATCAATTTAAACATATCTAGCAATTATTTTAAAAATAAACAATTATCTATTTTCAAGAATTTTCATAACAATAATCTGCACTTCGAACAAAATAATAATAACAACCTGGAAATGATTTTTCTCTCTTATACCATGTTTAACATAATCGACCATGTTTGTGTCTCGGGAATATATTTCTAATACAATGGCACCAAAAGTGAGGTTATTATATATCTTCTCTTTTTTTTCAGGTTTCATTTCAAAAGACTACAAGAGAAGCCAGAAAAATGCTGAAAACAAATGTCCGGTTCCCATTGATAATTATCATTTTACATACATTTAATCATGTTTTCTGTTGATTTTCGTCCCTATTTTTTATCGGAGTGTTTAAGAAAACAATCGGACTTCACATTTTGAAGCAACATGTAGAGTTGTACGCATTATTCATGCAATTTTATAATCTGATATTTATAAACTGGTATGATCAGGGCTGGATTTAGATGAAAAGAAGCCCTAGGCTATTGCACTTATGAAATCCTTTCACCTCCCACTTTTAAGTTTGTAAATTACTTGAGAGATAATAAAATACACCATTACCATGATGTACATCAATATGTTAAATGAACTAATTTAACATATTGTTAAATTAGTTCATTTAACACCTTGTGATTGTGATATTGTGATTTCATTGTGATTGGAACTAATCTTTATAAAAAATGTGGCACAGATAATAAATAAAAAAAAGATAATAATAAAATTATGTTTGTTTATTAATCCTATGTGTAGAATTTCTCCTTATTTTCTATTCAGTGTTTTAGTGTTTACTGTTTTTAGAATAGTGTAATTCTAATTTTGCTAACAATTTGAATGTAGGCCCCTCTGGATCTTGAGGCCTTAGGCTGAAGCCTAGTTAGCCTATAGGAAAATCCGGCCCTGGGTGTGATTTATAATCTCAGATTTATGAAGAACTTTTTTGCAGAAGTCGTAAATGAATGTAAATAAGTTATTTTTTAATGTAAATAAATTATTTTTTAAGATTAAATCAATAAAGTATTTTACATAAATAAAAGAAATATGCTTATTTGTCGGGAATTTTTTTCTTTTTTCTTTTTATTTATATTACTATAAAATTTACATTAAAAGCACGTTTATTAGAAATTAACAAAGAATTCAACTAAAATATACTGAATTTAAATTTTGAAGGAGTATATGCACTCAAAAAGAATTAAAAAGACTGTTAGATGTCTAAATCCATATCAAACAAATCGGGCAATGTATATCACAATATAATGGTATATAAATTTTTTAACGTTATACATTTATATACGATGTTATATACATTTTTAAGGGCCACACAGATTCCTTCATTAACTGCCAAAAACCTAGAAATTTCATCACACCGACATACATGTTTGAATTACATGCAACTTTTGGTTTCTGAACTAAACAGTGTTTTATGTTTTTATGCAACTGAAAATGACATCAAGAGCTTTTAAAATCCTTTTAATGCCGAGATAGAAACCTTCCTCAGACCTATAAATGGAAATTACCGATTCGTAGCGTAACGATATTTTGAAGAAAAATATTTTAAACTCATTATTGCCTGAATTTATAAGTCTTTTACTTAGTTTAACTGCATATATTTGCTCATGGAGTTTTTCCCATATTCGGAACTACTTATCAGCAAATAGAAATTAATAGAAAAATAGAATAGACTTATTGCAAATAGAAATGTTCTTTATTTTTATTGTTTACATTTTTGAAAATCGTTTTTTTATACTTTATTTCTTTCAACATTTCATTGTTGTTCTTAAAAGAATAAACAATATGTTTGTTCCCTAAATGAATAAAATTCTTAGAAGGGAAAAAATCTTGTAAGAATAAAAAAATAGTAGAAATGATATACATGCAATCTATATAATTTTAAGAACAGAACTGTGTATTAAATTGAATTAAACATTTATTACAATTGTACAAGTAAAAATATTTAAAAATAATACTGTTTTAAATATTCTGCGAAAATATTTGAAAAATTTATGGAAAAATTTGGAGCTGTGTGATTATCATACAAAGATGAATGGCAATTAGCAAATGAAGCACAAGCATATATAAGACACATTTTGCAATTTTTTTTAAAACATATAATTAAAAAAGATAAATGTTCTCTGACAAATGATTAAAATCTAGATTTAATAGACCTAAAAAATCCTTCCTATCGAGAACTGGATATTTCCACTACTATATCATCATCCAGCTCCTTGCATTCGAGATCTAGCATTGGAGTTGTTTCGAAATTATCGGAAACCTAAGTGGACATATGCAAAAAAAACTCTTTTTACGCTTCCGAATAAATGGCCGAAATCTAATGAGCGCATGCGCTTATATCGGGAAAGGGAAAGTGTGTAGTTACCGTTACGCAAAAAGTCTCTCATGTTGGATTTACGTACATTAACAATAACGATTTTTTATCGCATGCGCAGTAGCGCAATATTTTCGATATGCATATGCATAAATGCAATGTTTCCAATGAGCATGCGCGCTAGGAAAAACAATATAGGACTATAAAAACGGTATGCAAAAACTCTATAATCCCATTAACTTCGTTTCTGAAAACAATGAATTGAACAACGCCCTCGGCGGTTTCCGAACTTCTAACCTCCCTTCAAGCTAGTTATACTCTTTGCCACTGGATGGCGGCCTAATGATTAATTGGCTAGCGCTCTGGCTTTTTGGTACCACGGGCTTCATGTTCGAATCCTGGGCGATGCATGGATGCTTTGCTAGTGGTTCGAATCCACCTTAAATTGTAGATCCTGGTCTAATTAGCTCGAAATGTGCACAAAATTACCGTAGAGTGACAAACCAAACTAAACTTGCCACTGAGCCTCAAATCGGGCGCACGAATTGGCTTATGGATGGATTTTGGGTTCTACACCTGGTGATATGAATTACACTAGGGTGATATAAATTACAAATATTTTCTACAAGACAATACTAAACCGAGAAAAGATTGTCTCGCATCAATAGTAGAACTGTATCCTTGAGGGTTTTTTAACCCGATATCAGAATGAGAATTGCAGTTACCTTAAAACCCTATCAAAGATATATCGCAATAAACTTGCTGAAAGATTTATCCTTCACAAGCTTAACAGATAAAACAAATGAAAAAGTAGGAATTAGCAATTAAATTTCAATTTTCTTTTACATATTGTACACGACTTTAATAAATAGTTGCCGGTATTTATTTAGAAAACATTAGAAATTCTATTAACTCCTTAACTGATTATCACAAATATATAGCAGTTAACTGTAACAAATTTTTTTAATTCTGAACAAAACAAATATTTAGGGCTAACTTATGTTTTTTACGGCAAACACGTTTACATTCTTGATTTCATACAGCTATCCTCAGTTACTTTATGACTATTTCATGTTGTTTCTTAGATATTTGAATCAGTCCTATAGTACTCAAAATAATGGTGAAAACCTGGGTTTTATTGATTGCTTATGAATACCTGAACTTACTTTCTGTTATTTTCTTCAAAATGAGTGAAATTGAAAGAATGTTTATTGGTAAAGGAACGATTGGTATTGGTAAAAGGAACGATGTATTGTATTTTGATTTCGAAAATTCTTTCGAAAAAGAGGATTATAGTTCTGCTAGTTATAGTCTAGGATTATAGTGCAATCCGAATTGCTAAATTTATACTTGAACTTATACATTAAAAAATAAAAACGTATTTATCATAATTTTAACAATAAATTTTTTTTGGTACAAAATTGTTATGAAACAGAACTGAAATTGAAAAAAAAAGAAAAAAAGGAGCTAATCTTTTATACAGTAAAAATTTTATTAAAAGAAACACTCATATGGGAGGTAAATATAGTTGATATTTCTATGTATTGACAAATGCTAAAAACACGATTATCGATATAGAGCTTATAAGCAGAGTTCTAAATATATAAAAAGAAAAGCCGATTTTTGCTTCTGAAGCTGTACAAATAAGTGCTGAAAAAAAATAAGGTGAACTACGTCCTGACCACATTCAGACAAATATAATAAATGTCCCTATGTAAATACATTTTGTCCACAGTTATGTAATTGACGTCAAAGTGTTTGAAGGTTATAAAACATTGAGATTGTTTTTATAACCTTCAATAATACTACAGTAATGAATTATTATTTATCGTTTTGATTCAACTACTTCCAAAAATCAACATATGATTCAATAGAAAAGAATGGCTTTCAAAACAAGAAAGAAAACTCCACATTTAAAATTTATAAAAATGTAACAGTTTAAACGTAGCTTAAGATTTTAAAGTTAAGTTACAGTAAAGTTAAAAACAGTTAAAGTTTAAGGAAAAAAATGCAACAATTTAAAAATTCTTTTAAGAATGAAGTTCCATCAAACGAAAGGCATTTAATAGACACTAAGAATTTCTTTTTACTATGTAATGTTTGTGAAAAATGTTTAAGTACTTTTCACCTTAATAAAATAACTTTGAGGCTGTTTATAAGAATAAAGCCTATATCATTTAAACAGTGATTGGTATTGGTTTGTTGTTATTTCTGAAGACAATATATTAAAATATTTGGAAAATTAAACATTACTCAGTTTTTAGTCATTTTTTATTATACGTAAACAATATGAATAATGCTACTGATGCAAGGTATATATTGCAAATTTGTTTTCATAGTGTGCACCAGTGGGTCAACATTTTTAAGCTTCGATGCAAATGTTAAAAATGGGGCTCTTTTGCTGTGTCAAATTTGAATTCTAGAATTGAGTCTTTTAAAAGGTCATCATTCTTGTGGATTTTAATTCGGCCATAGAGGTAATAGCTCTTTCAATACCTCCCCGAATCTCCTCTTGTGACAAAAAAATAAAACATAATATCAGAGAGCTAAATAGGAACGGTAAAACTATAGAATGCTATCCATTCCATGGGATACCATCCCATGGAATGGATGGAACGGAATTGTCCAGTGGATACCCACATGAGATTATATCCAATGGACATATGCATACAACACAGAACTATCAAATAAATCAAAGGATAAACTCTGTGAGAAAATCAAGAATGGTTGAAAAGGGGTTCAGTCGCAGGTCACGTAAAGAGACAATGGCAGATTGAGAACAAGACACGACTGCGTGGCAGAATATCTCAGCAGAATTGGCAAATTCACTATTAGCCTATGTCCTATCTGTAAAAAACAACTGATTCTGTGACTAAGCAGCACTTATTCATGTATCATGATGTTGATCCCACGTTACAACAGACATGAAATGTTTGCCTGTTGTATTGCATTTTAGGGATCCACGTTTAAATTCTTTTAGACAGGCGATCTGATGGTTTGCCCATTGGCCATCACACCGCATGTCTAAAAGAAGTAAACGTGTGCTTAGGACATGTGATCCATTTGGCACCATGTGATCTGACATTATGTATTTGCTTTTGGACATGTAATTTGGATCTTGCTCTGGACGTGATACCTTTGGTACCATGTGATTTGGACACGTGATCTTGCCATTGGTACCACAAGCTTCTGATTTGAATCCTGGCGGTGGCATGGATGTTTGGTAGAGGTTCGGAATCCCCGTTAAACTGTAGGTCTCGGAATAATTATCCTAAAATGTGCAAAAATTTATGAAACGACAAACCCAACTTTTTAGACTTTTATATAACTAATATTTAGAGTTTTACTTGTGCCCTTTTTAAATGTTTTGATATTGTTAAGTTTTAACTCTAATAATGAACTCCACTCTCTGATGTTTTTATGTGTTCTTAATAATTTGGTAATGTGTAATTCTGAATTAATTGTTGCATTATTGTTTGTATATTTACTTTGTATTTTTACATGTATTGTTATATAAAGTATATATATTTTTACATGTATATATATAATAAAGTATATATATTTTTACATGTATATATACAATGTAATACATGTATTTACATGGGTTTTATTTTGTATTTTGTATATTTACTTGTATATTATTGTTTGCCTTTTTGTATTCTTTGTATGTTTTTTATTCTTTAATTGTTGTATTATCTTCTTTTTAATTATTATGAGTGGTCTGATGTAAATGGTTGAGTTCCATTTGGCATATGAAACAACAACATCCCGAGTGTAGTTATTCCTTGCAAAATCTGATATCAGAAATATTTTAACTGAATTACTTTGTTAATTTCCTAATAAACTTAGTTTTAAAGTAAATAAAAAAATGAAAAATAAATAATTCCCAAAAAAATAAACATATTTCTTTTCTTTATATAAAAATAATTTATACATTTAATATAAAAATAGTTATTTACATGCTTTGCAAGTTCAGAAAAAGCCCTTCATAAATCTGAGATTATAAATCACACTAGCTTGTAAATCTCAGATTATAAAATTGCATACACAATGCGTGCACTCTACATCTCGTTTCAAAACGTGGAGCGCGCTTCTTCCTTTAAATATTCTGATGAAAAATGGGGACGAAAGATAACAGAAAACATGATTAAATGTATGTAAAATGATAATTATCAATGGGAACCGGATATTTGTTTTCAGCATTTTTCTTTGCTTCTCTTGTAGTCTTTGTAATGAAACCTGGAAAAAAAAGAGAATATATAATATCGTCATTTTTTCATTCCCATTTGTATTGAAAACATATTCCTAATACACGAATAGGGTCGATTTGTTGGCTCATCATCATCGCAAACAATTCAATAGTTAAAAATAAATAATTTCTAATGATCATCATAATAAATAGGTATTTGTTTTGAAAAACTTTGATGTTTCAAAACCGGACTGTTATTCTTCTTATGTTGGATATAGAATTACTGTTAAGAAAAATTCTTTTAAAAAGATGATTGTTTATTTTAAAATAGTTAACAGTTTTTAGTTGTTTAAATTGATTATATCTTTTTATTTTTGGTCAAAGTGTTTGTTCAATGAAAAATACAAAATAAACAGCAGACAAAGCGAAATACTATATGTATCGATTAGTTAGCAATCAATGTGGTGAGATTTTGATGACGTTGGGAAATATTTTTCCAGTGTTAAAAGTGGCATAACAGAAGCATTAAAAAAACAAAAATCTAGAAAATATTCTAGTATATTAGAATTAAAACCAAATAAAGATTGAAGAATCTTTTTTTTAATCCTCTTAAAGTTTACTCTACCTTAAATAGTCATCCATGTTAAAGATAACCCATTGTTTCATTAAGTAGTCAAGAATACGTGTTTCAAGTTATCTAATTAATTTTTAAATAATTTTGCATTTCATTGTTATTTTACGAGCAATTATTTTACAGCTTTCAAAATGTATAATTCTATTTAAATTTTTTAAAACTGTAAACATAGAAATCAAATGCAAATTTATATTGCATGTAATAACTACCAGTTAAGTAAGAAATAACAACGAGTCTTACTTTGAAACGATACAGAAAAGTATGGCTGCTATAGTTGCGTTGGATAAAAATAGAGACCATGACTTTCCAAAATAGAATCTCCGTGACAGTTATTCAAAAATCTATGAAATAAAATAAAATTAATATATTAAATTTTGATAATTGCATAAAATGTACGTAAGTTTATGATTAATGTATCGTTGATTATTGTTAAAGCATAATGTTTTTAAAATACACTAAAAACTTTTTAATAAAGTACAAACTAAGCAACTATTTTGTGAATAAAAAATATTTTTATTTATTTCATTAAAATCTTTCATCACAATATTTATTTTTAAATAAATTATTCAGCGATTACTGTAACCTGAAAAAATAAATCTTTCTAAAATATAGTAAAATTCAAATTAATTCAGTTCAGTTAAGTTGTTAAGAAAATTTTTTTTTGTTTGCCTTATGAATTATAAATTAACAATGATGACAAATATTTTAATTTTTTTTTTAAATACCACGACGAAAATTACAAATTCAGCATGATTCTCATTCTCATTTATACTAGTGTGCCCAAAAAGTAAGACCGATTATTTTTTCTTTCAAAAACTCTGTTTTATTTTTCTAATTTATTTCATCGCCTTCAAAGTAATCTCCTCCGGACACAATGCATTTATGCCAATTTTTTTTCTTCTTCAATGCCTGCTAAAAAGTCATCGGCAGGGAGGGCCTTCAAAGCTCGCGGCGATTCACGTTGAATCTCTTCATTCGACTCAAAACGGTGTCCCCGGTGGTCTTTTTTATAATATCAAAAGTCAGCTATGAATACGATGGTTGTGGGAACGATATGAGTTTCATTTTAAAAAGACAAGAAGAATCAATTGAGTTGGCGCATTCAGTGTTTTCGGTACCAAATAAACTCGTTTGGAGGCCCAAATTGACCGATCCTTTTGAAATTCCAACATCAGCAGCAAGGTCTCTAATTGTAAATCGACGGTTTATCTTTTAATTTTTGGACGTGAACTTTCGGTTGAAGTTGATGGTCGACCAAAGCGCTCTTCGTTTTTCAACGCGTTGCCTGCCTTCTTTGAACTGTTTATACCCCTTCTAAACATTTCTTTCCAATATAGGAATGCTCATCGAATGCTTTTTGTAACATTCTAACGTTTCCGCAAACAAAATTTAATCCGAGTTCTTCGCTCAATAAATTCAGACATTTCAAAAATCGCCGGAATCAGTTTTAACGTCTCACAAACACTAATGAAAATTTTTTGGATGAAATTTTTTGACGTGAAATTTCACACACACTTTTCATAAGTCCTGTGAATTTTAAATTAAAAATTGGTCTTACTTTTTGAAACAGTATTATATTTTTTTTTTTTTTTCTGTTGAGAAAAAATATATCTTAATTAATTTTTCTTTATATTTACTAGTTAACATTTTAATAAGAAAAATGTTAAAATATTGTTGTGAATAATGATAGTGGTTACAAATTTATTATTATTAGATAATAAATTATGCATGCCATCCAATTAGATGAAGTTTATTTAAACAACACCAGACAACCTCAAAGGTGCTGAAATTACTATGAAGATACAGTAAAGGATATCCTAAATTTCACGCAAGAAATTTTTGTGAATATTGTGATACAAATTTCTATAGTTTGATGTTTCCAACTTATCCATTGTCTCCCAAATTCATGAAAGATTTGGAACATCCTGTATCTTCAATAAAGGGTACAGTTTTTATTTATACCTTGCTGGCACATGGGAACTATTATGTTATTCTGCACATAATTGGTCATTCCATTATTCCGTTTATTGTAGCTGCTAATATTAGCTAAAAGTTACAGTTATAATAAAAAAATTGCTTTTTATTATGATTTTATTTTTAATAAAATTTGAGAAATAAAATAAATTACCTCAGCTATGTGCTACAATACATGTCAGTTATTTTTCAAGTAATGTAATAGAAAAACCACCCTTTTAGTTAAATTGATTATTAAAAACACGCAATGCGATAAAATTATTAACATAATATTTGAATTTTTATTGCATTCATTAATTATCTATGCAATGAAGGGAAATAATCCTGTTTAATTTTTTTGTACCTACCATTGTTGAACTGTTGAGCAAAATAGCACATACAACTTCAGGTAGAGGATAAGTTACTTCAATACCGCCATTCAAAACCAATTGGAAGAAAGCTCGTTAAAAAGAAGCTGAAAAAAAGCAAAGAAGCATTTATATTTAAATTTTAATAGTTATTTGGATAACTTATATCATATAGAATTCTAGTAATTGTCCTTTTATATTTAGTATGTATATATTTTTTACTTAATAGCTAGAACTTTTTAGCTCCTACGTGTTGAGGTTATTACCAAATGATCATCATTTTGTGGACAATGTCCATTTTTGCTACTTTCTGAAATTTGAAATTAACTCTTCCATAACGCTCATCCCCCAAAAGTTTTCTTCTGATTGCAGCCTATTTTACAAATACAAAGGATATACTTTCTGAACAACGGGTTTATCATGCCATGTTAAAAAGCCAGCTTGCTTTATCACAAAAATCAGCAAAGTGTGAAAAAGTCCGTGAGTAATTGCATTATGTTTCGGACTGAAAAGAGTGATGGAATCAAATTGGTTATTCATCTATGATTTGGCCAGAATCTTCAATTTAAATCTTCAATGAGAATGCTGAGCATCCAAATCAGCCTAATTTTACAGAAAGACGATTTGAAAGAATAATTTTAACATTTTGCAGATATAATTCTGAAAAACTGCTTACCCGTATATAAACAAATAGTGAGATACTGAATCCAAATATGATCCAAATATAGGCATACACTGAACACAAGGCATGTAATAAAACTGGCCACGCACACGGAAAATGCTGTTTCTCTGAAATAGATGAGGACACATTCATCAGCTTTGCAGTGCCTTCAAAATTAAATTTAAACAATTAAACAATGAATTACTCCTAAATTAACACTATTAATTGAATTTAATAAATAAATTCAATTATGTAAATAAAATTAAATATTATTTCATTACGAAAGTGTTTTTTTCACACAGTTGTTATTTGATAGCAATTCATTATTTTATTTTTTTTCGTAAGAACTTGAGCTGAAGTCTTTTATAAGCACAATCATTACTAATAACTTTGTTTCAAATGCACATCTAGTGAATACTTTAAACTTTCTAGTAGCTATTGTTAGAAAATGATTTTAACAAAAAATAATATTTCTTTTTTTTTAATTTATTATCTAAAAAAATAGAAAATTTGAATTTTTAAGATGTTTCACGATGCATAAATAATAGATATTACCTCAAAATCCCGTTAATAACTTGTTTATATTATATACAATTGGAACTTGTATTTTCATTAATATAAAAATAATAAAATATCATTCTCGAATTATCCATAAAAATATAAATAAAAATACATTCGACATCATCATTTCTAATATTATTTATTGAAACTTTAGTATTAGCATTTATTACTGAATTACTTTAATACTAAAAATATTTACTTTTAAGTAATACAAATAAACTTATAGCTTTCGCTTGTATCAGCTGTTTCTTAAAACAAACGGTAAAGATCCACAATGTCTTCCCGAAACAAAAAATGTAACCAACGGGGAAGAGTTCAAGATTGATAGATCCTCCTTTCAAAGACGTATTGACCCTTACGTTAGACTTTGAACCTGGGACTTTTTTTTTCTGACCCATTAGACTTTGAAACCGATAATGGGAGAAGGAGAAAGAGAAAAGGCAGTTTTGCAGAATCGTATGAAGAGTTCTGTGCAATTATGAAGGGTACAAAGACAATCCTTTGATAGGCCTTTCAAGGACGATTGTCCCATACGTTAGACTTTGAACTTGCACCTTTTTTTTTTTTTTTTTTCAAGACATTGGAAGAGGGAGAAATAGAAACTGCAGTGTGCAGAGTCGAGTGAAGAGTTCCAGGAGTAGGGAGGATACTAAGCCCCTTAACGAACTGGATTTTAAAATATTTTTGTGAATATTTGATATATAATTATGCGTTATGTGTTGCAGTTGTGCAGTGCTGTTTTTGCAATTTTAATAAATATGGCAGCAAAGATTGCTTTTTTTTTTTGAGAAATAATTTAGTTCGTATCCATAAACAACACTGAATCAAGACTACATTCATATCCGACCTAACTTGTAATAAGATACTTACTTGAATCTGTGAGTGCAATCCAAAAGGTAACCAAAAATCATGGACCCTACCAATCCAGCAAAAATGAAAAGCAAACCCATCCAACCAATTTCTACTTTTTGTGCTGAAATCATCAAGTTTGATTTTTATGATTTATATTTAATTAAAAATAAATGAATAGAACAGATTTTTAGTATAACTTAGAAGTAAAAATATCCAGAAATATATTTAAAAAAAAATTTCAAATAAAAAACAATTCTTCTTACTGGGAAAAATGGAGAACTAAGTTATTTAAATTTGTGCTCATAGCAAAAAAACATCCCACCATCATACCTGAAAGAGAACAACAATATAAAATTTTAATTGAAATACAAATTTAAACTTTTTGTTTAGATTGTATTGCCAAGGCCAATGTAAGTATAAATTATTTATTCACCCTCTTTTCAGTTGGAGTATATTAGAGTCTGCCCCGATTATATCACCTGGTCGGATTTTTATTTTGAATGATTGATAAATTGAAAGCTATATTGTATTTTTTAATTTACTAAGCAATAATAAATAGTTATAATTGTTATTAATTTATCAGCAGAAGATATGATATGGAGAAAATAGTCTCAAAGATGAATATTTTTAATGTCGTACGATCACAAGTTCTTCCAATTTAAATTAGATCTGGTTAATTTTTTTGTCGTATTTTTTTTGTTATTGTACCAGCCTTTCTTAGAACCCATATTGCTAATTTATTTTATTATTTATAAAGAATACAAATTATGGTGTCCCAGATAGATTTTTAATTAAAAATCGATAAATATTCGATGAAACTATGGAGGACTATCAGCGCCATGAAGGAAATAGAATTGTTTTAAGAGGATAAATAAAAGATAAAAATCAATAACTTTATTTTTGTTAAAAAAGTTTGTTTGAAAAAAATTAGTTCTTTAAAAATCTATGATTACTTTAAGTCAGGATTCCTGATACAAAAATAAATTGAACTATAAAACCCCAAAAATAAAAAAATGAAAAAAAATTAAAAAACTGTAATGAATATTTGAAAATATAAAAAAAATTTACATCAATATGAAGAAAAAAAAAACGTTTAATACTTTTCCTTTAATAAAAAATGATAAAAATAACCTTTTCGTAATAATAAAATTCAATATTTTCATGTTTGCGAAATTGTTTTGAACTCATAACTATTATATATACATTATTTAAAGCACTATCCTATTCAGTAAAATAAGACAGTAAAATAAGAAAAACTCATTATGAATATTAGAAAACTAAAAATGATTATCATTTAATCAATAACAAGAAAAAAATTATATTAACATACTTTAATATTCTTTGCTTTATAATAAATTTAACTTTTTGTAATATAAATAAAAATTATTTTTATATTTGAGGTACATAAAAGTAAATATTTGAATTATATAACAACTAAAAAAACAGTATTTAAAGCACTATCCTATTTTGTAAAATAAGATTTTTAATAAACAAGTAAATTTAAAAATTGTACTAATTTAAATAAATGCAATTAAGTAAAGAATTCAAAAGAAAAGAATAATGGAAGTGCTTATCAATAGTCTTAGAATTAAATTTTAGTCTATGAATAAATTAGTTCTTACCGTACATAATAAATACCAAAATAAAATCGCGATTCTTTATCATACTGAGGACTACTTGAAAGTGGGACTGATCGTCTTCTTTCTTTTTATGAGCTTCAGAAATACTGGGTGGAAACTTCGGAGCATTCTGAAAAGCTAAAAGATTCTCAATTATTTGATCGAGCTAAGAATAAATCATTAAATCAGTAAGACGTGCAATTATTATTGCGATGAGGCGTTATGAAGAACAAATAATAGTCATAGAATACGCTAGTTATTACAGCAAATAAATTAAGGGAAATTAATTTGAATCTTTAGATAAAAAAGAGCTAGAATATCTATGAATGAATGCTTGAAATGACAATATTGACAATTATGACAATTTTATGCATGTTGCAAAAAGACAATATTGCTATTTTAAAAATCAGTTTTCATTATTTTAGAAAATAAATGTAAAAAATGTATTTAAAAAGCTACGACAATTTTCATATTCATCATAAACTTAATACTCAGAGTGATTTCAATTGAAGAATTATGATCTTTTATGTTTTAGTTAATTTAAAAAAATTAATCAATAGCTCAATGAATGAAATAAAATTCATTTAAGCTCTAATTAGTTTGTGAACTTTCAAATTTTATTAAAAGTTTGTAGAAAATTAATAAAATTACTGTTTAAAGATTTATAAGGAACTTGGTTTTTTGTTGATACCGAACAATAATTAACAATAAAACTTTATAAACTTTTATACATTTCTGTTAAATGTCAGATTTTTGATATAATGTCATTGAATCAAAAGTCTCCAAATTTTATCTTTTAGTCAGCATGTATTTTTAATTTAAAAAAAAAAAAGAGTGCGCGCACAAAATATCTTCCAAGTATCTGAAAAAGAAAAAATGACCATCAATAAGAAAGGATGAAATGAAGTAGATTTTGAGAGCTTTTGAGAAGAAAATCATTATTGCATAAGCTAAATATTCTTGGCGAGGATTAAGATCAAATGATTTTATTTGGCACATTAAGTGAAAATTGATATAAGGTCTTGTAGCCATCAAGTCTGTTCGTGTAGCTTTACAATATAAACAATCCCTTTCTTGACATGTATGCGATATGACACTTAAAAATGATAAACCTAAAAGTGGTCTGGAGTTTGGAGAACTGAAGAAACGTCATCCATTTAATCTGTAAACGTATTTTCCCAAGAACATTTGTGTTCCATATTTGTATCATTTTGGAACATAAGTGAACTCGTGTAAACGTTAACGTTAAGTCTGGACTAAAATGAGTATTTAAAGTCACCTTGTGGCAACACAAAGGCAGTCACAAATTTTTCTTTTCTGATAACAGTGATTTCGCTTGCCAATTTTGTGTTGTTTACAGACAGTTGACTCGATGTCCATCAGTCAATACCCAAAAAAGATTTATTGGGTTATTTATTGATCATTACCGAGCCTGTTGCTTGTTATTTATTGATCATTACCGCTTGCTTGTTATTTATTGATCATTACCGCTTGCTTGTTATTTTTTATCATTACCGCTTGCCTGTTGATTATTGATCATTTTGCTTACAAATCATTGCCGCTTGAGTTATTTATTGATCAAAAATGTTTATTATTTAATCATAACAGCTTGCGTTTACTTTCTGTTCATTTTATGTTCAAGTAGAAACGTTTTTTATTGGCAGAAATGAAATCTTGAAGATTATAGTTATAATTTTAATATGTAATCAGAATGGCGGAACTTATATTTAATTTTCAGTAATTAAAATAATTAAAAATAAACAGAAAAAAAAAAGTTTATTAATGATAATTTAGAGAATGTTTTTTTGTTTTCAATTTTAGTAAAATATTGTTTTAAAATAAATTATGTTTGGAAAAAAATGTTCCATTTTTTTATGGTTGGCATCAAACTGCATTTTTCTAGTTTGCGATTACTTTCATGCAGTTGCAATAACGGATTAGGATGATCGAAATTCTTTATTCTAAATATATTTTTAGGATGTAATTAAAGGAACTTACTGAATACAATTAAAATGAAGACCACAATATTGACAGAACTTAAAATGATAGCTAGGTTGCCTTTTCCATGACTAATTAGATCCTTCTGTGAACATTCGTTTGATACAATCTGAGTAGGCAATATGAACCCAAGAGCTATACCTAACTAAAGAACATAAAAAAATCATTTTAAATGCGAAAAAATAAAAAGCTGAAAAGGTTAGCAAAATAATTGTATATTTTACAACGGCATCAAAAACTGCCAGAAAAACCTAGAAAAAAAAATTTTCAAACATCATTTTTTTATTTAGTAATGTAATTATATTTTCATAATGCTCTTGAAACATGTTATGATTTTATGCTGTCTATTTTGAATATCAATGAAAAAATACTTTAGTTTATTGTTTTCCAACTTTTCACTCTCCTGTACATTTTAATGAACTTAACTTATTTTAAGAAACACTAACCTCTTTAAGCAACAGCTACCTAGAAAATAAGTTAGAATGCTAAAGTGAAGTGCAGTTTTTGGGTTGTTCCATTTAAAGCATTAATTCCACAACTTTTAAAAGTACATTTTAAAGTAGCTTTTAATGTCACAACTTTTAAAAGTGCAATTAATCACCGATCGTCCATAAAAAATATCTATTATAATAACATATAACCTTAAAAATAGGCCGAATTTGTAATTCTTGGATATTTGTAAAATAATCATCTCCATTGAAATATCCTCTCAAATAAAGGATTCAAGATCACGCTGAAGAGTATTTAATTATTTTGGACTCCAGATCATTTGTGGAGTTAATTATTAATCTTTAATTATTAATTATTAATTGACTTTTTTATGACTTCCGTTTAGGCTTTTTCAACTTTTTCAGCCATGCACATCACGCTTGATCCATTTCTGTGAAAAATCTGACACCCCTAACACGGCCTCCCGTATACAGCACTTATGCTTCATTCTTTATGATTCGTAAAGTGTTTATTTTTCTCTTTCACAAGTCATTTTCATAAGTTGATTTTATTGAAAAGTTTTTTTTTTATGAAATTTTTCCGGAATAATGTCCGCATATGGTGCACAGGAACCTGTAATCCACACACGAATTTTTAAAGATATTTTAAGGTATAATTTTAATAATTCGAAGAAGCAGGAAATTACAGTATTAGTTTTATTGATACAATATATCTCTAGATATAAAATAATTTTTTTTCTTATTTTAGTGATAGAATTTCATAAATTTCATAGTAAATAAAAAGAAAATAAGTTTTTTCATATGCAAGAGAAGCACATTCAATAAAATCTTGGATGGACAAAAAAAAAAGGGAAAAAATGGACATTCACTCATAAAAAGTTTAAATTTTTAAATAAATAAAAAAAAAACATTTCTTCAATTCATTTTTTGTAATAAAAATGTTTTAATTTAAATCAGAATTACATATTGAATAAATATTTGAATAAATTAATGAACTGTTATACTTCTTTACAATAACAATACACATAATGTTTATACTCTGATGAAAACAGTCACCTGGTTTCCAAATACACCGAAAGCACATGCTGTGGACAACTCTTGGCTGGGGAACCATTTAGCGGCCAGTACAGGGAGGTACAGCCAAGACAAATAGATTGGACAATGATGCAAAGAAACAACTGACCATGACATAGATGAAACTATTTGGTTTTTAAAGTTGCAAACTGCATTAAATTTGCTGGGAAAAGTTAAAAAAAATTATAAGGGACAAATTTATAAGAAATATATGAAACACAAAAAATTTACAAAATGATTTAAAAAGTAATTTAAAGAAGACTTTTAGAAGACTTAGAACGTTATCTCATATCTTAGCTATTCCATTATATTTAAAACTTAAAGCATATTATCATTTTTTAGATAAATAGAATGCTTTTCATATATTAAAAAAATTTATTTAATTACATAAAATATCTTACAAATTTGAAAATGAAAATTAAACTTTTTATTAGATTATGAATAAGAATTAAACATATTAAATCAGTATACAAAAAAAATTTTGCAATTGAATTGACCTCCTTTTGAATAAAAACAACGCATATAATAATATAAAAACCAACGCATTTCCATAAAATAGATTTGCTCTTAACATTGGGAATTCTCTTATAGTTTTGGAATTACAATCATTTGTGAACTCTACAATCATTGGAGAATACTATAATTGGAGAATTCTACTGTAAATGGGAAAAAATCGGCAAATTTCCTATAATAATAAATATATAACATCAATTCATACATCTAACTTGAAAAAATTGAAATAGAAAAAGAATTTTCAAAAGAATAGTATTAAAGCTAATATTTTTATTCAGATCTCAATCCCAAAATGTCTTTTCAGAAAATGCATCAAAAACAGATGCCAGTATTTTTCGATCACTGAGATTAAAACAGCTGTTCCAAGCATTAAGAAAAAGTAGTAAATCGCATATTTTGGGCTAATAAGCGCTATTATGAATTAATATTTGTAAAAGTTGTAGTACTTTAAAATTTAATTCATGAGGACATGATGACACAGACCAGGATGGGTCAACGATCTTCTGAATTAGATGTACCAAGAGTCTCTGTGTCTTGCCCCTCTCTCCAGGTTGTTTGTTTTAAGTGTTACAGAATCCTCGTAAACAGCAATCTACCCAATGGAGTCTGGAGTTATATTTTCTCCGGTTTAGCCAAAAAGATGTTTCTGTGTCTTTTATGCCTCAGTGTGCAGTTGTCGTTCACACGAAATTTAAGAACTAAATTTAAGCAGGTTAACTTATAACAACATATGGATCTTTGAATATACTACATAATTCAACTTTCATCTAATTGAATTTCTCCCAGATTTCTTTTTTAAAGTCTTCCTTCAAAATATCCAAAAGTCTCTTTTCTTCATTCGTCGTTCGGAGTTCAAATCTCGACAGCATAGACCGAAACAGTGATTAAAATGTTGCAGAGCAATAGATTTTTCTTTCTTAATATAATATGATATTTTTTTTTTTTACTAGAATTCTGAATGCACATTATTTATTAATAGCAGTTATGAATTTCCTAATTTTCTTTATAATTTAATTATGTGTATTGAACTCCTTAATTTTTTACTTGTGTTATCTTATGTGTTGAACTTTGTGTAAGTTTCTCTTAGATATATTATGGCCCTTGCCACCCGCATAATGCTCTAATTAAAGGCAAGCATTTTAATAAATTTCTGTAAAATATCATTCTTAAAATAAAAGTAATAAGTATTAAATTAAGAAAGAGTAATAAGTAAAGAATTAAGTATTTGTAAAGGGAAGTTTTCACAATTGAATCAATTTACAAACTTAAATTATCATTATAATTCTTACCTAAAACACAGTCCAAAACGACGCACAGATAACAGTCCGTCGAAGATCCATATAATTAATCAAAAGGAGAAACTGGAAATGCTAAAACGGCATAAAACCAGCATTAATATCATACCAGTCCAATTGACAGCTTCCATGCTTTCATCATTAGAAACTTACATTGTGACATTGGCCATGGACACATGCAGTGGAAACAGCATTCCGAACAACGATGGACAAGCAACTGAACAGACCGAGCATCCATAGTCTTCTCTTATACACTCGTGCACTATCACTTTTTTGTGCAATGCTTATCTTTTTGGTACTTTTGTGAGGGATTGAACCAAAGCTTTCTGTTGCTATGTGCTTTTGTTGACAGCTTGTGTACTTTTTCCATGTTATTTGGTGATTTGACATGCGCTTCTGTCAGGTCTGATCAATATTTCTGAAAGAATAATGTAATATTTTAAGTTTTTTTATTTTCTATTATATCCACTTTTCTATATATGCACGCGGAATTTGGCGCTTGCCGAATTTGGAAATTACAATTTGGAATATGGGCATTTTGGATCTAGAAAATGAGAAGTACTACTGTGCCCAAAAAGAGTAAGACTAAATATCAAAAACGCTTTATTTATTTTTTCCAAATTTATTTCGTCGCCTTTTAAAGGTATTGTAATCCCCTTCGGACGCAATGCACTTATGCCAGCTTTTTTCTAATCCTTAATGCAGTGCTAAAAAAAGTCATCGGAGTCGTAACCGAGTGCCTTCTGAAAACATTCTACTTGCGTTTTCCTGCAAACAAAATTTAATGCAGGAAGTTTTTGCTCAATTCGATTCAGAAAGACATTTCAAAAATCGCCGAAATCACTTTTAGCGTTTCTACAAAGCCAAACGTAACTCAAACACTAGTGAATATATTTTGGCGTTAGAATTTCACCACAGATGTCCAAGGGTGCCCAGCAACCCTAAGAAAAAGAAAATTGAAATTCCATAATCCTGGAATTTTAAATTGAAAAATGAATCTTGTTTTTGGGCATAGTGGTATATATACCTTTTCGTATTTTGAGCATGTAGCAGAATATTGTTCAAAATTGTATCATTTTCAATTCTTTAGAGCAATCTGTCTTTCAATTTATTTCCTGTTTGATCTATTTTAGCATTTTTTGCAAACAACATTTCTGCACGTGTTGCACAATGTTTCCTATCATACAGATGTTTTCCCAATTATGTGCTCCAACGACAATTAGTAATTTTTCATCTCATCGTAACTTACCTTTGTTTCCTATCACTGTAGAAGGAGACTCCAAGTCTGAAATACAGCAAGTTCAGTTCATATTATCGATAGAGGTACTCCGAAAATGATTTCACTGACTTCTATATTCAACAATTTTGGTAACATCACCAGTTTAACAATGTAAAAGTGGCTTAATCGACTGTACACAAAATATGAAATTTTTGTATTACAAAATATTAGTTGCATTCTGGCTGATTTAAAAAATATTCATGTGAAACGTTACACAAATAAAAATAAAGCGATTTGTCATCCATTTTTATGATCTCCATGTTATTGTATAATACAAATGCCTACTAACATATACGAAAAGCACAATATGGATTGTTTCATTATTAAGTTTGTTTTTATTTCTGCATTATTAAACACAATATAAGAAAATTTAAATTCAATATATGTTTGACTTTTTAACGAATCGAATCTGATAGAAAAATGGTTTCTGAAACCAAAAGAAAAGAAAAAAAAAAAAAAAAGCGTATAAATAACTG